>JAMQGT020014300.1:0-137063 GCA_024447675.2 Pterophyllum scalare
AAAGGAAACTTAACTCTAACCATAGCATAAATTCACCGCTAAGCGGGTATCCCTGAAATGAAAATGTACACAACTTACAAATAAACAGAAGGAAAAAAAACAGATCGTATATTTAATAACACTCTCATTAACACAGCATGTGTCAAACTATGAGACATGTAATATGCCACGATCATAGAGTCTCTGTCTCAGTCTGTGCAGCTCAAAGCACCAATGTTGATATAATCCACAATAAGAGCGTAGTTCTCCAAAGGTACTCCAGTAGAAGCTCGGAATAGTCTGTGAATAAAATAAAATAGCTGGCCAGCAATCAAAGAAAACAGAGCTCTATATGTGTGAAGTGTGTCTGTGAGGACTTGGGTCCAAATACTCGGTGATCCAGAGGCTCACGTAAACGTAGCCGCTCCCTCTCCTCCGTAGCCCCCGCTGGGCAAGACAACCGTTCCGTTCGGGAACCCAAAACGAGCGTCTTAACTTTGCAAATTTTGACAGCATCTTTCATGTTTTATAAAGTGATGAGTTATTTGGTTTACTCACTGGTGCTATTTTTTTTTCTTCTTCTCTTTTCCCCTCTTTCTTTCTCCCCTTTTCTTTCCTAAGCCTGTCAGGTCTGATTTTGTAGATGTTAAATCGAACTCAGTGTCACAATATGTTAAAACTAACACCAATAAAATAAAGGAGACACACTAACAAGAGGAGCCTATAGAGAACATATAAAGCTCATCTTGAATAGTAAATATGCTTGGCATAATAATGCATTCAGATCACTGTTCTGTTTGCAAGATCTGCCGGACATGACAGGCTTAAAAAAAAACAACGAGCGTCTCCACACTAGCAGGATGATGAACACAAACTTTAGGGCTGTTGCATATAAGACGCTACGACGGCTCACACTTGAACCACGTGAGCTCTTAGCCCCTCCCACCAGGATTAACTTCCAAGTTGACAGTCGTTAAAAAAAACAAAAAACCTGACTCATCCCTCCCACAATACATTGTTACACATAAACTCTTACAGTATTGAACTCAAACTACCGCTGGGTTACAGTATCAGCTGTGGCGCTGTGCACTGCAACTTAAGCCGTTCTTCTGATGCTTATGTGACGATGCGGTCAAGGTTTCTCTAAATCAGGGCTCCTCAAATCCAGGCCTCGAGGGCCGGTGTCCTGCAGCTTTTAGATGTGTCCCTGATCCAACACACCTGAATCAAATGGCTGAATCACCTCCTCAGTATCCAGTCAAGTTCTCCAGAGTCCTGCTAATGACTTCTATATTTGACTCAGGTGTGTTGAAGCAGAGGCACATCTAAAACCTGCAGGACACCGGCCCTCGAGGCCTGGATTTGAGGATCCCTGATCTAAATATTTAGCTGCGACAACGCCACCTGGGGGAAATTTCCCCCCCAGGAAAGATTAGATTTAAAGAAATTGATTAAAAATTTACATGAGACTACACAGGTTCAAATACACCAGGGAAGAGAGAAGATCCGAAGATTAAATATTTTATCTAAACAGTGCGGTTGAAATTAATATATAGATAGATAGAGACACTGTAACAACCACTGGCTCGTCCCTCTTGGCTCGCTCAGCGCTAAAAAGAGCACAGAATTAAAATACACCTTTGGGCGCTACAGTCATAAAAGAATTCTTTTATTTTTGGCTTCATGCTTAGTTTTAGTTAGTTTCAGTATTAGTTTTAGTATTTTCATACTTAATCAGGCACCCTTTAAAGAAATATATTCAACAACCAGCTGTTCACAGACAGCAGCACTGCATGCTAGATGTGTGTAACATTAAGGACACGCATGAACACCAACAGGGAGAAACAAAGAAAAATATGAACTCCAAAACTCAATAAACTCTACAATAAACTCCAATAAAGTTCAGGGTCAGTGCAGCAGATTAACACCACCTACATGTGGTGTTTGACACAAACAAACTCTTTGAAGGAGTCAAAGGTCAAATCCAGCTGCATCCTGATGTTTTCCACCTGAAGCTGCTTCTGTTTTGGAGCTAGCTTGGTTAGATGCTCCTATTTAGACTTGCAGGGTCTTTGCGGCCTCTATACAACCTACGGAAGTGTCCGAACTCATGTGCTGCATTTATGCTTGTGTAGCTGGATTGTGTGTGTTAATTACCTTGTGGTTGTGTGCTAGTGTTTTTTGGTCCTCGCTCTTTGTGCTCAGTTTTTTGGCTGCAAACATATTTGTCCCTGTTTGTTCACTTTCTTCATTCCCTCACATCCATCCCGATAGTTTCAGCAGTCTCCCTCCAGGAATTTGTTGACATTTGTGAGTCCTTATATTGATGCTGTGATTATTATTCCTGATTGTTATTATCTGACTGATAAAGTAGCCGCGACAAGGACTGAACAGGTTAATCACAACATTGCGGGCTGCGTGCACCCGACAGCAGTCACGTTTCTCCGGAGGTGCTCCAGGTTAGCTCGTAGGATCAGAGCGGTTTGTGTAGCTGCCCTGTGTGCGCTTCTCAGCTGGACTTTGATGTTGGTCCTTTTCCCTGACTGAGGAGTGCTCCACACATTTTTCATCACCCACAACAACACACTCGCTGCTATCTGTGCTATCATAGTAAAAAAAAAAATCCATATGGGACTCTGCTGCTTTCTCTGCAGACTGCTGCATTACTGTGAGGAGCAGCGCGTTGTGCGCGCGCATGCACACAGTTGCCCGATGGCACTCCGAGCTTAAACTGGGAGAGCGGAAAAAATGATTTCATATCAATCCACAAGACTTTAAAAAATGACGATATCTATCATTTCAGGTAGTTTAAGTTAGTTTTGTAAACTCACAATTCAGTTTTAGTTAGTTATCGTTTTTTCCTTTTAATTTTAGTTTTTATTTATTTCAGTTAACGACAGTGTTTTTTCAATTTCAGGTTTTCGTCATTTTTGTTTTTGTTAACTATAATAACCCTGATTTATACCCGGTGTTTTAATGACCGTGTGTGCGGGGTGTTTACGGCCCCCATTTTTGTTCATTTGTTTGTTTTAATTCTTTCTATTTTTCACTGAGTTGTGTTTGATTTCATTTCAGTTGCTGGAGGCCGTGATGGCGGTAGTACTGGTGGCGTGGGTGGTGGCTTCCCCCTACCCCTTGTCTTCGTGTTTGCTGTGTTTTCCTGGGCTTGAGGTCTTCTATGGAGTTAATTTCGTGCCAAAAGGTCGCACGCAGAGAACACATGCTGCACACGCAAGGAACACACGCTGCACACAAATAAAACCTGTTGCATGCAAAGAAAAAGTTTTACAAACTGTACTCAGACATTGCACACACAAAACATACTTTACAAACTGTCATGGAGTACAAAATGATCTCTTCTCACGTGCAAATCAGTTCTGCCAAAAGTAACGCAATATGCCAAAGTCACTTTCCCTCCTCAACAGCAGGGGGTGCTATCGAGACAACTGAAAGGCACCGAGAGCAGTATTAACTTTTTTGTTCTCAATATTAACTGTTTGACCTGCAACTGTTGCTGTATGCCATTACATCTGATAATCGAGGTCAAAAATGCGGGATTGTATATTATGTCAAGGTTTTTTTTTTCCATAGTTCTGCTACTGAACTCAGTCATTTCCTCAGCTAGTTACAGTATAACAAAATAAACGGACTGCTGCTTTCATCTTAAGGATGACCAATCAAGGAGAGCCTTTGGAAATGTGTTCATTTTGATTATCTAAAGCTAGTAACCACGAATTTAAATCCTTTAGGGAATAAAGGGTACGTTATGCTAAGTGGAATATAAAATTGTCCCGACGTGTTTGTATTCTTACTCAGTTTTAATAAGTCACACGCAACCAGTTTCCATAACTTCAGCATTTTAAAACGTTTACTCAGTACTGTATACAAGTGCACAGTACATTCAACTTTTTTCTACCTTTTCATGCAGTGAACACATTAATACATCAGCTGAGACACATTTCCCTCACCTGAAGAGCTGATTGTGCTGTTTGAGTAAATCAAAGTAAAATTTTGTCACCTTCCTAAAGTAATGGCCACAGTCATTTTTTTGCCAAAAGTTTTTTTTTTTGTCTGAATCATCTTTTGGCAATAAAGAGGTGGTGAGTTTTTTCATAAAAATTGATGACAATAGAAACTACTTGTAATGATTACAGCTGTGTGTGCCAAATGAATCTGTGTAAGTGGATGATTGTTATAACAGGATGTTCTAATATCCTAAATTAATATTGTAAGAAGATGTCTTGATACTATAAGCAAATTTTTGGTGCTTATAGTTTGCATGATCAAGTGTTATACATGAGTCAATTTATGATACTGGGCAGTAGTTGATAGTAGTAGTGGACATGGCATATACAGGTTTTAGTAACTTTTAAGACTAATGTTTTATTGTACTGTAGTTCCAGACCCATTACCAGGTCTTTTGGGCCAGATATATGTGTTTATATGTGTGTGTGTGTGTCATATATATATATATATATATTTTTTTTTTTTTTTTTTAATTAATTTTTAAAATTTTCTTCTTTTCTGTCTAACGCATAACCGGCTTTGGGTTCAGGGAGACATTGGAGGATTTTTTAACGCTATTGGTATTCCTCTCTCTTTTATATTGCACGCCTGCCTGTTATGAATAGCTGGTAATCTAATGGGGATTTAATAGTAAACCGGTTTTAGAATTTGGTTGTGTGGGCGTGTGTAATGTAAATGATCTCACATACACACACTGTTAAGTGTTTTAAGACTACTGTTGTTTTATCTAGTTTGTGGATTTTATTGAAAGATATTTGATCTGTTTTGTTGTTCCTTTTTTTTAGGAGCTGACGGCTTGTGGTGGAGGTGACTGGGTGTCCCCGGTGGTGTGATCTGCTTTTGTGTGTTGTGGCTATCTACATATCAGTTTGTGTGGCACTTCAGTAGTTTTTGTGTGTGTGTGTGTGTGTAGGTGGAGGGGACTAAACATACACGTGTGAGCTGGTGACTTTCAGCCCTTCCGTCAGGCATCCCACTCGCCCACTGGTAAGCCACAGTTCCGAGCCCATTGCTACGTATGTGATTTGTTTTGTTTTATTTTTAGTATTTGCAAAAAATTTTTTCCTTCAGCTCCTCAGCAGAAATGGATGCACTTTTTTTCCCCCTCCCAACCCTTCCTTTTTTTATTTAATCCAGCTTTGCTGCTTTGCTGCTTAGAGCCTCTCTTCACAAAGCTTCCGAACTAGAAATTATAATTATGGATCTGGTCAGCTGGTCTCTCAACACCACTATTTTGATCAAATTTTCACCATGGGGAGATTAGGGAAAGGAGAACCCTATTCCCTCCTATCCTATTGACATTCCTGGCTGGCTACGTTATGGATTCCTGTGTGGGTGGAAGATGACGTGCCTGGCTGTACTGTTGATGGAGGACATACACATTCGGCTTACTGACACTAGGATTTCTCAGAATTGGACCTGGAGACTCCTGGCTTGTCGTTACAATTCTGGAAGTCTAGGCAGCTGTTGGGCCATGGTAAGGCTGCTTATGACGGGAATGCAGGAAGGTACAGACTCAAACTCAGACTTTGTATATCTGGAGCTGATTGGAGGGATTAGATCTTGGAGACGTATCTGTTTCTGCACGGCGAAGGAACGAACCAAGAGGATTTTTTCGCCACTGAGAGGTCCCAGAAAGACTAAAGGCTGTCAACAGATTAATCAGTAACAGGTCTAGAATCAGGAATTTGGCTCACTGGAGGCCTCGGACTGCTGCTTATCTCAGTCTTCTCCTGGATGTTCTGGAAACAGATGTTCTGATCTGTGTTGGACTGATCTCCCTGACCTAGCTGCTGAGGAACATTTTTCCACCTCTTATCAGAGCTGTTAGCCGAGGAGGGGAGTTTGACTCAGCCCCACAGTAGCCCGACCCCCCCTCTCGCCTCTGCTGGCTCCCTTCCACCCCTGCCCCTCCCCACCCTACTGCTCCCATGCTATACCATGTTCTTCTTGCACTATCGCAGAGGTTTTTGTACCCTTAAACTGTGTATGTGTGTATGTATACAAAGTATGAGATGATTTTTTTCCTCACTCATCCTTTTATGTTTTTGCTATTGTTTCCATCTTTTTAATGGCAGCACCTCCAGAAGGGGGCAGCATGGCCTCAGTTCACCTTTCCCCATGTTTGTTTGTTTGTCTTCGTGATTGGGTTTTCTGTTAACTTTAATTTCCCCATTGTGGGATCAATAAAGTATCGATCAATCAATCAAATTAGCTTTTCTTATAACTTTACAACATTTCTGTCTGAAGTGAAACAAACCTGAGTGCCTTCCCTTTTTTTGTAACTGATAAACATATTGAAAGTTGATGTCCCTGGGTGAAATTCCCAGGGTGGCGTTGTTAGTCTTCTTAGGTGACTTTGGAGATTCAAGCTCCAATTTCTTACACAGTCCCCCATGTGTCATTTACCTTACTCAAATTTAAATCCATATAGCCATCACCACAAATAGGAATTAAATGGGACAGTAGCAGCCAGAGCCTGCTGACCAAATGCACTTGATAAACTGATACTCAGCAATGTGAGCACCTCTATAAAAGCAGAGGTTTTGCCAGTTTGTTGGTCTCGAGCAGTGTGTGTATGTTCGTACTATTAAATTAATTAACTAACAGTCACCGTGCCTTCAAGCATCAAACCAATCTTAGCCTAAATGGAGAAACAATAACACATAAAGAGACAGTCCTACTGGTATATCCTCCTTATTGCATACAAACAGTCTGAAAGAGGAAAAACAGTAAAATACAAATCAGTTAAATAAATAAATTAACACTACATGAATGTATTCGGTTCTTGGCCAAAAACCTGGTTCAACTCAGGCCCCGCAAGCTGGCTGGTCTCGAACCAAGAACGTGTGATGAAAGCAAAAGAAGGACTGCAGTCCAGTACCTTTAATACCTATGGCATGCTCTAATCTCTGTAATAAAATGTTATGATCAACAGTATCAAAGCTGCACTGAGGTCCAACAGGACAAGCACAGAGATGAGTCCACTGTCAGAGGCTGTAAGAAGATCATTTGTAACCTTCACTAATGCTGTTTCTGTACTGTGATGAATTCTGAAACCTGACTGAAACTCTTCAAATAAACCGTTCCTCTGCAGATGATCAGTTAGCTGTTTTACAACTACTCTTTCAAGGATTTTGGAGAGAAAAGGAAGGTTGGAGATTGGCCTATAATTAGCTAAGACAGCTGGGTCAGTGATGGCTTTTTAAGTAGAGGTTTAATTACAGCCACTTTAAAAGCCTGTGGTACATAGCCACATAATAAAGACAGATTGATCATTTTTAAGATTGAAGCATCAATAATTGGAAATACTTCTTTGAACAGTCTAGTCGGAATTGGTGACAAAAGGCAGCCCTGGCGGAGACCAACACCCACAGGAAATGAGTCCGACTTATTACCGGATATATCGACCAAGCTCTCACTGTGGTTGTACGGGTACTGAATGGCCCACAACAACAAGCAAGACACCCCATACTCCCTCGGGACCTCCCACAGGAAACCCCTAGGATGTGGTCGAATGCCTTCTCCAAGTCCACAAAGCACATGTAGACTGGTTGGGCAAACTCCCACGCACACTCAAATGTCCTCAAGAGGATAAAGAGCTGGTCCAGCATTCCACGATCAGGACGAGAACAGCATTGTTCCTCTTGAATCCGGGGTTCGACCAATGGATGGACCCTTCTGTCCTGGCATAGACTTTACCGAGGAGGCTGAGGAGTGTGATCCCACGAAGGTTGGAGCACACCCTCTCATCTCCCTTCTTGAAGATGGGGACCACCACCCCAGTCTGCCAATCCAGTGGCACTGCCCCAGATCTCCAAGCGATGCTGCAGAGGCATGTCAACCAAGACAGCCCTTTAGCACCCAGAGCCTTCTGGAACAAATCTCGTTCACCCCAGGGGGATAACTCATCCATCAGTGATGGATGAGTTATCCCCTTGTCCCCAGACTCTGCTTCCACTGCAGAAGGTATGTCAGTGGGATTAAGGAGGTCCACGAAGCATTCTTTCCACCGCCTGACAATAGCCTCAGTTGTATCAGCAGCAGTCCATTCGCACTATAGACCTTTCCCCTCCTGAGTCGCCTGATGGTTTGCCAGAATCACGTCGAAGCAGTCTAAAAGTATATTTTTTATAGCCTCACCAAACTCCTCCCACACCCAAGTTTTTTTCTTTGGCCACCGCCTGAGCTGCATTCCACTTGGCCTGTCAGCTGTGGCACAAAAAGTGGGTATATGCAATGCATAGGGGTGCCACACGAGGCAGAGAACTTATTTCTCTAGTCAGCATTTTCTGTTGAAGTTCAAGATCTTGCAGACTGGAGCTTCTGCCAGATGTTCCCAGTCCACCTTCATGACACGTTTAGGTGCGCCGGGTCTGTCCAGCTTCCTCTCCCTCCATCTGATCCAACTCATCACCAGGTAGTGATCAGTTGACAGCTCAGCTTCTCTCTTCATCCGAGTGTCCAGAACATACAGGTGCAGATTTGGTGATACGATTACAAAATCGATCATTGACCTGCAACCTAGGGTGTCCTGGTGCCACATGCACTTATGGACATCCTTATGTTCAAACATGGTATTCGTTATGGACAAACTGTGGTTTGCACAGAAGCCCAATAACAAAACACCATTCGGGTTCAGATCAGGCAGGCTGTTCCTCCCAGTCACGCCCCACCGGGTCTCACTGTCATTGCCCACATGAGCGTTGAAGGCCCCCAGCAGGACAATGGAGTCACCGGATGGAGCACCCTCGAGCATCCCACCCAACGACTCCAAAATTGGTGGGTACTCTGAACTGTCATTTGGTACATAAGAGCAAACAGTCAGGACCCGTTCCCCAGCGAAACGTGTAGGGAAGCAACCCTCTCATCTACCGGTGAAAACTCCAACATACAGACAGCAAGCTGGGGGATACAAGAATACCCACCCCAGCTCGCCGCCTCTCACCAAGGGCAACTCCAGACTGGAACAGAGTCCAGCCCCTCTCCAGGAAGACTGGTTCTGGAGCCCAGGTCATGCGTTGAGGTGAGCCCAACTATATCTAACTTGTATCTCTCAACCTCACACACTACCTCAGGCTCCTTCCCCACCAGAGAGGTGACATTCTATGTCCCAATAACCAGTCTCGAAAGCTGGGGATCGGTCCACTAGGGCCTCTGCCCTTGGCCATCGCCCGACACACACTGCACTCGACCCCTACAATTCCTCCTGCGGGTGGTGGGACTACAGAGAGGGCGGACCCATATTGACTCTGCACCACAGACTAATGACCATCCACCAGACACTCTCCCTCAAGTTCCCTCCCCAGGCCTGGCTCCAGGGTGGGGCGGCAGTCCAAAGCAAAAGTGGAACAGAGCAGAGTCAGGTCATCGTTGCTTTTTAAAGTCACAGTTCTCTTACGTAAAAGAGTCCTGCAAACTAAAAACAGCACCTGTGTGAAGGGAAAGGTGTGACTGTAAAATCGGGTCTATGAAAAGCGTGCCAGGCTCCGCCTCTCCTTGTTTTGACTGTGACACCCTGTGAGTTCTGGGCTGCTTCATGAGGTCATGAGGGGAACGGGTTGCAGCTATGCTGGCTGACTGGCCTCCAGTATTTAAGCTGCCAGCATCAGGGTTGACTCGCTCTCCTCCTTGGGGCTTTGCTTTCTTTTGATTGTTTCCTATCATGCTTCCAGACATCGCACACACGACTGACGTACACAGTTTGGTTATGTTATTTATGTTACTTTAAATAAATATTCTCAATTCTATCTCGTGTGGCCTCCTCCAGTTTGTCCTTCTGTGACATGACCTTTAAAATCAGCTCTGGTCCTGGTTTCACTGTGGTCTTCATCACAGTAGGAAGGTTACTCTGGTCTGAATTCACCTGAACACACAAACAGATTCTTCTCTTGGCTTCTTTTAAAGGCATAAAGTTCAATCAGGACAGCGCTGGTTCTGCTCCAGGGATCAGGTTCTTTGAGAAATCTAAGTAAGTAACTGCTGAGATTCAGAGTCTCAGCTTGATTGATGTATTTTGATAGTTTTCTCTGAAGAAAGACTAACTAGTGTGAAAACAGCAAACAAGAAAGTTTTGAGATACTTTCACTGTGTTCTGGTGAATCTGATGTAGTATAATATCCAGTTATTATACTTAATATAATAGTGATTAATAGTACAGCGATTTTTGCTCTCTCCTTTGATTTTAGAACCAACATGGATCCAGAAAAACTTGCTGATGTTAAAAAGGCGCTGGAAAATAATGATCAAGCTGCAGCAGCTGCAATCATTCAAGAATATTTAGAAAAGAAAGATAATATTCCACTAAATATTGGCATTACAGGAGAATCTGGTGCTGGTAAATCCACCTTTATTAATGCCTTCAGAGGTGTAGACAACGAAGATGAGCAGGCAGCCCCTACTGGAACTGTAGAAACCACCATGGAGCCCACACAGTACCCACATCCAAACTATCCTAATGTCTTATTCTGGGATCTTCCTGGAATCGGCACCACCAATTTTCCAGCTGGTGAGTACCTGAAGCTTGTTGATTTTGAGAAGTTTGACTTCTTCATCATCATCTCAGCAACTCGCTTCAGAGAAAACGATGTGAAACTCGCTAAGGAGATTCAGAGGATGGAGAAAAAGTTCTACTTTGTCCGCTCAAAAATTGACAATGATGTTCGTGCAGAGAAAAGAAGTCGGAGAGATTTCAGTCTAGAAGGAAGTCTCGGAAAAATTAAAGAAAACTGCATTAAAGGTGAGAGTCCTTCATTTAGTTCTTTCACTGCTAAAACCAAACAAGATCTTTAGCACTGAACGTCACCCTGCAGGTTCCCATGTTACAGTATGTAGAGACTGGTCACACTAGTCTCCTGATTTCACTCTATCAGAAAACATGCTGACTACAAGACTTTTTAGAACATGTCAGCCGTGTGAACTGGTTGGGACTTCATTCAGCCAGAGTCATACAAATAATTTAAAATTCTCTGTATGTGTCAGAAAACTTTAAAGATAACTGCTAATATGCAAGATTTTAGGTTTCAGGGTTAAATGCAGATGTAATTTTTAAACAACGGCTTGCTGGATGTATTTTTAACACAGGTCTTAAAGAAGGAGGCATCGAGTCTCCTAAGGTCTTCCTGGTGTCCAGCTTTGACCTCCACCTTTATGATTTCTCTTGCTTCCATAAGACATTGGAGAAAGAACTTCCAGCACACAAGAGGGATGCGCTGCTGTTTTCCATGCCCAACATCAACATGGAGATCATCAACAAGAAGAAAGAAGCTTTTCAGGCCCAAATAAAATGCTACTCTGTTTACTCTGCAGCAGTAGCAGGTGTACTGATTCCTGGGCTTTCTGTTTTTGTTGATGCGGCAGTAATGGTTAAAGCTGTCAAACATTATATAGCTGGGTTTGGTCTTGATGAGTCTTCACTGAGAAGGCTTTTCTCCACCACAGGTGTGCCTTATGATGAATTGCGTGCTGTCCTAAAGTCACCACTGGCTGCAAAAAAAATAACCACTGATCTCATCCTGAAGCTGCTGACCAACACAGCAATCACAGGCGCATTAATGGCATTAGAGGAGGGGTCCAGATTTATCCCAATATTTGGAATCCCACTAGCAATGATTCTCTCTTTTAACACAACCTACAGAGCTCTGAGTTTTTTCCTCGACATGCTTGCAGACGATGCTCAGAGGGTGTTTAAAAGGGCTCTGGGTTTGAACACCTCAGTGTGATATTGTAGAAGCAAACTTTGATCTGAGTAAACTGGAGTCATTTTAAAGTAATCACTCAATCATCCAAACCATAATCTAGCTGTACATCTTAACTAATGTGCTTTCACTGCTGACCAGTTGATCAGACCCATTTACTCAGGCCCAGATAAGCACACTGAAACTTGCTTCTTTTCGGTTGGAGATATTTCCTGTTTTCCTTTGTAATCGTTGCTCTTTGTGTATCCTGAGCTTTTGATGTTGCTGTTTGGCTTACTAGATTAAATATTTGGACTTTGAGCTCTGTGCTTTGTTACAATACTAATATAACCAGCTATCAATTTTGTATAATGAATTGTTGTTGTAAATTTATTTTCAGGTCAACAGATTGCAGCATTTAATGCAAATCCAGTAACTGAATGAACACCCTCAATAGATAATAAATCATGTTGTAAGTTTAGTAGATAAGTAACGTTCATTTTATTTGAGCTATTTTGGTGACTGTAAAATTATTTAACAATAGAACATCTTAATATTACTAAAGTGTAACGAGTATAACAGTAGGTGTGTGATATATTGCTTCATAATAAATACTTCTATGCAGGAACTGGAGGTTTACACACTTATAAACACAAAAAGTAATGAAAGGTGTGTTTGGATGATTTTCTTTGTTTCTTGGCAATAAATCTCAGACTGTTGGAAAGTTTGTTCAGGTCCCTTTAAATGGAGCCACATTTGTGAAGGGAATGGTTGATTGACCATATTAGCTCTAGCTCAGGAGGTAAAGCAGGTCACCTACTGATCGGAAGGTCAGCAGGTCAATTCCTGGCTGCTGCTTGCAAATTGTGATGAAATGATACAGGCGCAAGCAGCGATAACTGCAGCAACCTAACTGAGGTGGGGTGCGCTCTTTTGGCTAGAGGCAGTGACAGCAGAGCTCCAAAAATAAAGCAGTGAAATTCTCAACCCGGCGCAAGAGCGTCTCAGCAAGGCGCAACGCCTGGCAATCAACTGGTAGCTAGAACACTGCTTATGTATATACTTTTTGTTCCTGCTTTGTATATATTTATATACATTGTTTTATTTCCTATATATTTTTAGAAGTTTTATTTTTTATATTTAGAAAGTTTGACTTTCTACTGCATGGCACTGAACAGGAGTGGCCCTCCAAGCTCACTGTACATTCTGTATAATGACAATCAAGGCATTCTATTCTGTTCTCCAAGTCCACAAAGGACAAATAGACTGGTTGGACAAACTCCCACAAACACTCAAACACCCTCGAGAGGATAAAGAGCTGGTCCAGCATTCCAGGGATAGCTTGAGCAGTTGTGTATAATTTGTAGGTGTAAATATTTTCCTTCATACCTTTACAGCAAGTGAAACTAATCTTAGTGTATTTTATTGCTGTGGTTTTGGTTTTATCACATACCCATTCTGTTGTGTTTGCAATGCTTTTCCTGGCAGCAACACCCACTGGTTTATGAGAAATAGCAAGTGGTGTGGTAGTACTGGTTATACAGGCAATGCAGGAACTATTTGGATGTTACTCCATTAGTAAAAAAATATGAAACATTATAGAGACCAGGAAATGCACATAATCTGCAACAGCAGTAATGTAAATATGGTTCCATGAGACTGAAATAAAGATTGAATTACTTTGTGATCAGATAATCATCACTGGGATCGAACGGTCGTAACAGTTCCTCATACTCTCTGGAAAAAAGTTCAAGAACTTTGTGCACAGTAGCATGATTTCAGTTCAGATTATGTCATTAAAACTAGAACATCTGAGGCCTGTCTTTAACAAACCACCTGGATTTACCATTTATAATAATTTAAGTAGACCTTTGTGTGTTTAAAAAGAATTTTATTGTAAAAGCAAAAGTGGGACAGAGCAGAGCCAGGTCTTCGTAAAGTCACATTTCTCTTAGGTAAAGGAAGTCCTGCAACCTAAAAAACAACAGCTGCATGAAGGGGAAGGTTTGACTGTAAAATCAAAAGTCTAGCAAAAGCACGTCAGGCTCCTCCTTTCTCTGTGCTGTCCTTTAAAATCAGCTCTGGTCCTGGTTTCACTCTAATCTTCATCACAGTAGGAAGGTTACTCTGGTCTGAATTCACCTGAACACACAAACAGATTCTTCTCTTGGTTTCTTTTAAAGGCATAAAGTTCAATCAGGACAGCGCTGGTTCTGCTCCAGGGATCAGGTTCTTTAAGAAATCTAAGTAAGTAACTGCTGAGATTCAGAGTCTCAGCTTGATTGATGTATTTTGATAGTTTTCTCTGAAGAAAGACTAACTAGTGTGAAAACAGCAAACAATAAAGTTTTGAGATACTTTCACTGTGTTCTGGTGAATCTGATGTCAGTATAATATCCAGTTATTATAGTTAATATAATAGTGCTTAATAGTACAGTGATTTTTGCTCTCTCCTTTGATTTTAGAACCAACATGGATCCAGAAAAACTTGCTGACGTTAAAAAGGCGCTGGAAAATAATGATCAAGCTGCAGCAGCTGAAAAAATTCAAGAAGTTTTAGAAATGAAAGATAAAATTCCACTAAATATTGGCATTACAGGAGAATCTGGTGCTGGTAAATCCACCTTTATTAATGCCTTCAGAGGTGTAGACAACGAAGATGAGCAGGCAGCCCCTACTGGAATTGTAGAAACCACCATGGAGCCCACACAGTACCCACATCCAAACTATCCTAATGTCTTATTCTGGGATCTTCCTGGAATCGGCACCACCAATTTTCCAGCTGGTGAGTACCTGAAGCGTTTTGATTTTGAGAAGTTTGACTTCTTCATCATCATCTCAGCAACTCGCTTCAGAGAAAACGATGTGAAACTCGCTAAGGAGATTCAGAAGATGGAGAAAAAGTTCTACTTTGTCCGCTCAAAAATCGACAATGATGTCCGTGCAGAGGAAAGAAGTCGGAGAGATTTCAGTCTAGAAGGAAGTCTCGGAAAAATTAAGGAAAACTGCATTAAAGGTGAGAGTCCTTCATTTAGTTCTTTCACTGCTAAAACCAAACAAGATCTTTAGCACTGAACGTCACCCTGCAGGTTCCCATGTTACAGTATGTAGAGACTGGTCACACTAGTCTCCTGATTTCACTCTATCAGAAAACATGCTGACTACAAGACTTTTTAGAACATGTCAGCCGTGTGAACTGGTTGGGACTTCATTCAGCCAGAGTCATACAAATAATTTAAAATTCTCTGTATGTGTCAGAAAACTTTAAAGATAACTGCTAATATGCAAGATTTTAGGTTTCAGGGTTAAATGCAGATGTAATATTTAAACAACAGCTTGTTGGATGTATTTTTAACACAGGTCTTAAAGAAGGAGGCATCGAGTCTCCTAAGGTCTTCCTGGTGTCCAGCTTTGACCTCCACCTTTATGATTTCTCTTGCTTGCATAACATCTTGGAGGAAGAACTTCCAGCACACAAGAGGGATGCGCTGCTGTTTTCCATGCCCAACATCAACATGGAGATCATCAACAAGAAGAAAGAAGCTTTTCAGGCCCATATAAAATACTACTCTGCTGGCTCTGCAGCAGTAGCAGGAGCACCGATTCCCAGGCTTTCTGTTTGTGTTGATCTAACAATGATCATTAAAGCTGTCACAGATTATATAGTTGGGTTTGGTCTTGATGAGTCTTCACTGAGAAGGCTTTCCTCCACCACAGGTGTGCCTTATGATGAATTGCGTGCTGTCCTAAAGTCACCACTGGCTGGAAAAGAAATGGAAAAAGTAACCACTGATCTCATCCTGAAGATGTTGTCCCACGTCACAGGCACAGGCGCATTAATGGCATTAGAGGAGGGGTCCAGATTTATCCCAATATTAGGAATCCCAGCAGCAATGATTCTCTCTTTTACCACAACCTACAGAGCTCTGAGTTTTTTCCTCGACATGCTTGCAGACGATGCTCAGAGGGTGTTTAAAAGGGCTCTGGGTTTGAACACCTCAGTGTGATATTGTAGAAGCAAACTTTGATCTGAGTAAACTGGAGTCATTTTAAAGTAATCACTCAATCATCCAAACCATAATCTAGCTGTACATCTTAAGTAATGTGCTTTCACTGCTGACCAATTGATCAGACCCATTTACTCAGGCCCAGATAAGCACACTGAAACTTGCTTCTTTTCGGTTGGAGATATTTCCTGTTTTCCTTTGTAATCGTTGCTCTTTGTGTATCCTGAGCTTTTGATGTTGCTGTTTGGCTTACTAGATTAAATATTTGGACTTTGAGCTCTGTGCTTTGTTACAATACTAATATAACCAGCTATCAATTTTGTACAATGAATTGTTGTTGTAAATTTATTTTCAGGTCAACAGATTGCAGCACTTAATGCAAATCCAGTAACTGAATGAACACCCTCAATAGATAATAAATCGTGTTGTAAGTTTAGTAGATAAGTAACGTTCATTTTATTTGAGCTATTTTGGTGATTGTAAAATTATTTAACAATAGTACATCTTAATATTACTAAAGTGTAACGAGTATAACAGTAGGTGTGTGATATATTGCTTCATAATAAATACTTCTATGCAGGAACTGGAGGTTTACACACTTATAAACACAAAAAGTAATGAAAGGTGTGTTTGGATGATTTTCTTTGTTTCTTGGCAATAAATCTCAGACTGTTGGAAAGTTTGTTCAGTTCCCTTTAAATGGAGCCACATTTGTGAAGGGAATGGTTGATTGACCATATTAGCTCTAGCTCAGGAGGTAGAGCAGGTCACCTACTGATTGGAAGATCAGCGGTTTAATTCCTGGCTGCTCTGGGCTGTGTGCCAAAGTATCCTTGGGCAAGATACTGAACCCCAAGTTGCTCTCCGACACAATCATTGGAGTGTGTGTGAATGTGTTAGATAATAAAAGCAGTTAGCTTACTTACACATGGCGGTGCTTGTATAAATGGGTAAAGGTGTTGTATAAGAGCTTTGAGTGCTCAGAGTAGAAAGGTTATATAAGAACTAGTCCATCTACCATTAAACAACAAACCAATACACACACACACCAGTGCACAGATAAAATCCACATGACTTGAAATCACTGAATTATCAAAGCAGGAAGGTGTACAAATATACTGATTAATCCCATCAACACCCTCAGTGTAGTATGCTCACCATCACCCACACTGCCCTCAGCACGTGCATGTATTAATATAGACCTACCAAAATGTGATTAACTTGACTAATTATACTAATTCATTTCACTACAGACATAATTCTCAGTCATCAATTTCATACCTTTCCAGGAGCTGTCATGGTCTGGGGTTTGTGGACCCTGTGTGTTTTTGGTTTGGCTTTAATTTGTCTGTTCTGGGGGTCTCCTTTTGTTGTGGGGTTTTAGTTTGTTTCTGGTTCCTTGTGTTTCCTTATGTCAAGTCTGCATCTCTGTTCCCTTGAGTCCCTTCCTGTTTTATTTTGACAGTCTCGTGTTCCTTGTGCTTTGTGTTTAATTTAGCTTCCCTTGTGTCATTAAGTTCATTTGGTTCACCTGTCATCCCCTGGTGTTGTCACTTGCCCTAATCCCCTTGTGTGTATTTAAGCTCTTAGTTTTCTTCTGTTCGTTGTTCGGGTCCTTGTCTTTACGTCTCTTTGATGTCGGATGTGTGTTTTGTGTCTAATTTTCAATTATTAAGTTTTTAAGTTTCAGGTTTCTAGTTTAGAGTTTTGTGTTGTGGGCTCCCTATCAGCTGTTTTATGTTTAAGTGTTATTTGAATAAAGCTATAAACCAAATCAGCTCTCGCCTTGCGTCCTGCTCTGGGGTCCTCCCTGCCTTGCCAGCACCAGCTGTAACAGAAGCATGTTTTGGAAGTATTTTTTGAGCTGAATAATGCTTGAACATTGATGTGGGCCCACTGGAAAACTGTTTCACAGTTTGACTCCAAGTCTCCAAGTTCAACTTTCCCCTCAGGTTATAATCCTCTATCAACATATTATATCTGGCTTTATATATAATTTCTGCAATTTTATACTCTGCTCAAAAAATAAAGGGAACACTTAAACAACACAATATAACTCCAAGTAAATCAAACTTCTGTGAAATCAAACTGTCCACTTAGGAAGCAACACTGATTGACAATCAATTTCACATGCTGTTGTGCAAATGGAATAGACAACAGGTGGAAATTATTGGCAATTAGCAAGACACACTCAATAAAGGAGTGGTTGTGCAGGTGGGGACCACAGACCACTTCTCAGTACCTATGCTTTCTGGATGATGTTTTGGTCACTTTTGAATGTTGGTGGTGCTTTCACACTCGTGGTAGCATGAGACAGATTCTACAACCCACACAAGTGGCTCAGGTAGTGCAGTTCATCCAGGATGGCACATCAATGCGAGCTGTGGCAAGAAGGTTTGCTGTGTCTGTCAGCGTAGTGTCCAGAGGCTGGAGGCGCTACCAGGAGACAGGCCAGTACACCAGGAGACGTGGAGGAGGCCGTAGGAGGGCAACAACCCAGCAGCAGGACCGCTACCTCCACCTTTTGCAAGGAGGAACAGGAGGAGCACTGCCAGAGCCCTGCAAAATGACCTCCAGCAGGCCACAAATGTGCATGTGTCTGCACAAACAGTTAGAAACCAACTCCATGAGGATGGTATGAGGGCCTGACGTCCACAGATGGGGGTTGTGCTCACAGCCCAACACCGTGCAGGACGATTGGCAAATTCGCCACTGGCGCCCTGTGCTCTTCACAGATGAAAGCAGGTTCACACTGAGCACATGTGACAGACGTGACAGAGTCTGGAGACGCCGTGGAGAGCGATCTGCTGCCTGCAACATCCTTCAGCATGACTGGTTTGGCAGTGGGTCAGTAATGGTGTGGGGTGGCATTTCTTTGGAGGGCCGCACAATTCAATTCAATTTTATTTATATAGCGCCAAATCACAACAGTCACCTCAAGGCGCTTTGTATTGTGGGTAAAGACCCTACAATAACACAGAGAAAACCCAACAGTCAAAACAACCCCCTATGAGCAAGCACTTGACGGTGGGAAGGAAAAACTCCCTTTTAACAGGAAGAAACCTCCAGCAGAACCAGGCTCAGGGAGGGGCAGTCATCTGCTGCGACCAGTTGGGGCTGAGGGGAGAGGGACAGGACAAAAGACATGCTGTGGAAGAGAGCCAGAGATTAATAATAATGATTAAATACAGAGTGAAGTATAAACAAGTAAATAAAGGTGAATGAGAAGAAACAGTGCATTATGGGACCCCCCCTCAGCAGCCTAGGCCTATAGCAGCATAACTAAGGGGTGGTTCAGGGTCGTCTGATCCAGCCCTAACTATAAGCTTGATCAAAAAGGAAAGTTTTAAGCCTAATCTTGAAAATAGAGAGGGTGTCTGTCTCCTGAATCCAAGCTGGGAGATGGTTCCACAGAAGAGGGGCCTGAAAGCTGAAGGCTCTGCCTCCCATTCTACTTTTAAGTATCCTAGGAACCACAAGTAAGCCAGCAGTCTGAGAACGAAGTGCTCTATTGGGGTGATACGGTACTATGAGGTCTTTGAGATAAGATGGGGCCTGATTATTCAAGACCTTGTAGGTGAGGAGAAGGATTTTAAATTCTACTCTAGATTTAACAGGGAGCTAATGAAGAGAAGCCAATATGGGAGAAATCTGCTCTCTTTCTAGTCCCTGTCAGTACTCTAGCTGCAGCATTTTGGATCAGCTGAAGGCTTTTCAGGGAGTTTTTAGGACAGCCTGATAATGAATTACAGTAGTCCAGCCTAGAAGTAATAAATGCATGGATTAACTTTTCAGCATCAGTCTGAGAAAGGAGGTTTCTAATTTTACAAATATTGCGCAGATGTAAAAAAAAGCCGTCCTACATAGTATCTGTTTAATATGTGCATTCAAGGACATATCCTGGTCAAAAATGACTCCAAGATTTCTCACAGTGTTACTGGAGGCCAAAGCAATGCCATCCAGAGTAAGTATCTGGTTTGACACCATGCATCTATGATTTGTGGGGCCGAGTACAAGAACTTCAGTTTTATCTGAATTTAGCAGCAGGAAATTAGAGGTCATCCAGGCCTTTATGTCTTTAAGACATTCCTGCAGTTTAACTAACTGATGTGTGTCATCTGGCTTCATGGATAGATAAAGCTGAGTATCATCTGTATAACAATGGAAATTGATGCAATGCTTTCTAATAATATTGCCTAAGGGAAGCGTGCACAATGTAAATAAAATTGGACCTTGCACAGAACCCTGTGGAACTCCATAATTAACCTTAGTGTGTGAAGAAGAATCCCCATTTACATGAACAAATTGGAGTCTATTTGATAAATATGATTCAAACCACTGCAGTGCAGTACCTTTAATACCTATGGCATGCTCCAATCTCTGTAATAAAATGTTGTGATCAACAGTATCAAAGCTGCACTGAGGTCCAACAGGACAAGCACAGAGATGAGTCCACTGTCAGAGGCTGTAAGAAGATCGTTTGTAACCTTCACTAATGCTGTTTCTGTACTGTGATGAATTCTGAAACCTGACTGAAACTCTTCAAATAAACCGTTCCTCTGCAGATGATCTGTTAGCTGTTTTACAACTACTCTTTCAAGGATTTTGGAGAGAAAAGGAAGGTTGGAGATTGGCCTATAATTAGCTAAGACAGCTGGGTCAAGTGATGGCTTTTTAAGTAGCGATTTAATTACAGCCACCTTGAAGGCCTGTGGTACATAGCCACCTAATAAAGACAGATTGATCATATTTAAGATTGAGGCATCAATAATTGGAAAGACTTCTTTGAACAGTCTAGTAGGAATGGGATCTAATAAACATGTTGCTGGTTTGGAGGAAGTAACTATTGAAGTTAACTCCAAAAGATCAACTGGAGCCAAAGAGTCTAAACAAATACCAGCAGTGCTGAAAGCAGCCGAACATGAAGATAAACTTTGGGAGATGGTTTTGAATAATTTTTCCTCTAATGTCTAAAATTTTATTTGTAAAGAATTCCATGAAGTCATTACTACTTAAAGTAAAAGGAATACTCGGCTCTACAGAGCTCTGACTCTTTGTCAGCCTGGCTACAGTGCTGAAAACAAACCTGGGGTTGTTCTTATTTTCTTCAATTAATGATGAATAGTAAGATGTCCTAGCTTTACGGAGGGCTCTTTTATAGAGCAACAAACTCTTTTTCCAGGCTAAATGAGCATCTTCTACTTTAGTGAGACACCATTCCCTCTCCAGCTTACGGGTTATCTGCTTTAAGCTGCACGTTTGTGAATTATACCACGGAGTCAGGCACTTCTGATTTGAGGCTTTCCTTTTCAGAGGAGCCACAGTATCCAAAGTCGTACGCAGTGAGGATGTAAAACTATCGATGAGATAATCTACCTCACTGGGAGCAGAGTTTAGGTAGCTGCTCTGGACTGTGTTGGCACATGGCACTGAAGAGCATAATAATGAAGGAATTAGATCCTTAAACTTAGTTACAGCACTTTCACAAAGACTCCTACTGTAATAAAACCTATTCCCCACTGCTGTGTAATCCATTAAAGTAAATGTTACTAAGAAATGATCAGACAGGAGGGGGCTTTCAGGGAATACTGTTAGGTCTTCAGTTTCTATGCCATATGTCAGGACAAGATCCAGAGTATGATTAAAGTGGTGGGTGGGCTCCTTTACATTTTGACAGAAGCCAATTGAATCTAATAATAGATTAAATGCAGTGTTGAGGCTGTCATTTTCAGCATCTACATGGATGTTAAAATCACCCACTATAATGATTTTATCTGAACTGAGCACTAAATCAGATAAAAAGTCTAAGAAATCAGACAGAAACTCTGAGTAAGGACCAGGTGGACGATAGATAAAAAGAAATAAAACAGGTTTTTGAATTTCCCAATTAGGGTGGGCAAGACCAAGAGTCAGGCTTTCAAAAGAATTAAAACTCTGTCTGGGTCTTTGATTAATCACTAAGCTGGAATTGAAGATTGCAGCTACTCCTCCTCCTCGACCTGAGCTTCAAGCATTCTGACAGTTAGTCTGACTCGGGGGTGTTGATTCATTTAAACTAACATATTCATCCTGCTGTAACCAGGTTTCTGTAAGGCACAATAAATCAATATGTTGATCAATTATTAAATCATTTACTAACAGGGACTTGGAAGAGAGAGACCTAATGTTTAATAATCCACATTTAATTGTTCTATTCTTTTGTGCAGTTGATGAAACTATATTATTTATTGTTTTTGAATTTTTATGTTTAAATAGTTTTCTGCTGATTTTAAGTTTGTTTTTTGGTGGTCTGGGAGCAGGCACCGTCTCTATGGGGATGGGGTTTTGGGGGGATGGCAGGAGGAGAGAAGCTGCAGAGAGGCGTGTAAGACTGCAACTCTGCTTCCTGGTCTCAACCCTGGGTAGTCAGGTTTTAGGAGGGTTGATAAATTTGGCCAGATTCCTAGAAATGAGAGCTGCTCCATCCAAAGTGGGATGGATGCCGTCTCTCCTAACAAGACCAGGTTTTCCCCAGAAACTTTCCCAATTATCAATGAAGCACACGTTTTTTGGACACCACTCCGACAGCCAGCGATTCAAGGAGAACATGCGGCTAAACATGTCACTCCGGGTCTGATTAGGGAGGGGCCCAGAGAAAACTACAGAGTCCGACATTGTTTTTGCAAAGTCACACACCGATTCAATATTAACTTTAGTGACCTCCGATTGGCGTAACTGGGTTTCATTACTGCCGACATGAATAACGATCTTACCAAATCTACGATTAGCCTTAGCCAGCAGTTTCAAATTTCCGTGAATGTCGCCTGCTCTGGCCCCAGGAAGACATTTGATTATGGTCGCTGGTGTCGCTAGCTTCACGTTTCTCAAAACAGAGTCGCCAATAACCAGAGTTTGTTTCTCGGCGGGTGTGTCGCCGAGTGGAGAAAATGCTAGACCTCCTGTGGCTGGAGTGTGTCAGCAGTTCCTGCAAGATGAAGGCATTGAAGCTATGGACTGGCCCGCCCGTTCCCCAGACCTGAATCCGATTGAGCACATCTGGGACATCATGTCTCGCTCCATCCACCAACATCACGTTGCACCACAGACTGTCCAGGAGTTGGTGGATGCTTTAGTCCAGGTCTGGGAGGAGATCCCTCAGGAGACCATCCGCCACCTCATCAGGAGCATGCCCAGGCGTTGTAGGGAGATCATACAGGCACGTGGAGGCCACACACAATACTGAGCCTCATTTTGACTTGTTTTAAGGACATTACATCAAAGTTGGATCAGCCTGTAGTGTGCTTTTCCACTTTAATTTTGTGTGTGACTCCAAATCCAGGCCTCCATTGGTTAATAAATTTGATTTCCATTGATGATTTTTGTGTGATTTTGTTGTCAGCACATTCAACTTTGTACAGAACAAAGTATTCAATGAGGATATTTCATTCATTCAGATCTAGGATGTGTTATTTGAGTGTACCTGCTGCTGTGGCTCAAAAAGCTCCCAAGAACACAAAAAACATTTTCAGCTCCTTCATCTGTGCCAATGCCGTCAGAGACACCTGCTAATGTACGTCAAAAGTTGAAGAAGAAGGGGAAAGCCCAAGGCAAATACCTTCTCAGGTTGATATAACAGTGCTTTAACTGAGATCATGAAAAGGCAGAATGAAATTACTGAGATGCTTGAAAAACAACAGATATTGTCACTCCTTCCAGCTACAGAGATCCCTGTTTTTAGTGATGACCATTTGCATTTTAGATCCTTTCTTAAGGCATTTGAGCAAGGAATAGAAACTAAGACTGTCATGGATCAGCTGTGTGGCAGGCAGGAAGTGGACCCCAATGCAGAATACGGAAGACAAGGTAAGAAGATAATTTAGCCTTTATTTGGCGTGTGCAGGACAGAACCAGGGGCAAACGCAGCAAAACAGAATGATAACCAGACTAGAATTCTGAGAACAAGAGTGAAACACAGAAGGGACACAGCAGGGGAACAAATGATGACGAAAGTGGAAACAGCAGGTAACACACCTGAACACAATGACACTGACGAGACCAGGGGAAGCAAAACTAAACACAAAGCACGGGGAACACAAGACTGTCAAAATAAAACAGGAAGTAACCAGACAAGGTACACACAGACTTGACACTGGGAAACACAAGGGACTAGAAATAAACAGGAATACAAAAGTGAACAAACGAACATAATCACAGAAATAACAGAAATAGAACCAAGAGAACACAAAACACTGAGCCATGGCAAAGACAGACAACATGCAGGATGGGCTTTATTATTTGAAGCAGTTTACCACAGGACAGCCCAGAGAAGTTGTATGCACGTGAGTCCACAAACTGCTTATGTGGATGCAAAAAGACAGCTTGAGTGGAACCTTGGTAACAGAGCAAAAATAACATCTGCATTTATACAAAAGGCTCTGAACTGGTTGGTTTTAAGGTCGGATGATGCTGAAGCTTTACGAGCTCACACATTCTTTTCAAGAAGTTGCTTCAATACAATGGATGAAGCTGGGTTTATTTACAAGCTGGAAAACTCAACCAATATGAAGGTTCTTGTTTCAAAGTTGCCTTTTAGACTTTGTGACAAATGGCGAATAATTGCTGTTGACATAGCAGAGAAGTGCAATCGTAGAGCAAAGTTTAAAGATCTTGTTGATTTTCTGGAAAGGCAAACACGGGCTGCATTAGACCCCATGTTTGCGGCGAGTCAAAACCCAAAAGAAAAGAGGGCTTTAAAACCATCAAAGGTTCCTTTCAAAGCTAAAAGCAGCAGTTTTGTTACTTCCACTGCTATAGTGTCTAAACAGAACAATGACAAGCAAAGGTTGGAACAGGTTAAGCGAAGCCATGATGATGAAAGTGTGGCTCAAACTCAGTGCTTTTTGTGTGGCAAAAATCATTCTTTGGAGAAATGTGACTCATTCCAGCAGAAAACTAGCAAAGAAAAGGTGACCGTCCTTAAGAGTAAAGGGTTGTGCTTTGGCTGCTTACAGAAGGGGCACATGAGTAAGAAATGTTCTCAACGGTTGACGTGCCTCATCTGTAATAAAAACCATCCTACTGTTCTGCACATTGAACCAAAGGAACAGCAGGGCAAACAGCTAAAGCTGGCTCATCAGTTTCAAGTGCTCTACGATCTTTGGACAGAGACAGCCACACTGGGGCCGGGTCTAATGAATGTGCTCTGTCAGTTGTTCCAGTAAAAGTGAAGTTGGAAAAGGGAACAAAGGTTGTGGAGACATATGCCTTTCTAGATCCAGGCAGCTCTGCAACATTTTGCACAGAGGCTTTGATGAGGCAGCTAAATGCATCTGGAAAGAAAGTGGAAATCATGTTAAAGACCATGGGGCAGGACAGGCCTGTAAGTAGCTATGGACTCTCTGGTTTGGAAGTGGCTGCTTTGAAACACAAGGAGTATTTGAAGCTGCCTGATGTGTATACGCAAAAATCCATTCCTGTCACTGAGGAAAACATTCCTAAAGAGGAAGACTTAAGAAAATGGTCCTACTTAAAAGATGTCGAGTTGACACCAATAAATGCTGGCATTGGGCTGCTTATTGGTGTAAATACCCCCAAAGCATTGGAACCTTGGAAAATAGTCAACAGTGAAGGTAGTGGGCCTTATGCTGTTTTAACATGTCATGGGTGGGTGGTAAATGGTCCACTCAACCATGGTAGTGAAGGGGATGGACATGTTGTAAGTTCTATTCAAGTAAACCGTATTTCTATAAGCAGTTTGGAAAACATGCTGGTCAACCAGTATAATCAAGATTTTGTAGAGCACCAGTGTGATGAGCATGCTGAAATGTCTGGAAAACAAACAGCTCATGGATGTCATGTCAAAGTCAGCTGTACTTCGAGATGGTCACTATTACCTGAAACTACCCTTTCGTAATCCTGAGGTAAAAATGCCCAACAACAAGCAGGTGGCCCAGCAGAGGGCGCAATGGCTGCTAAAACGATTTCAGAAGGATCAGCTATTCTTTGAATACAAAGAATTTATGCATAAGGTTAGTGTGGAAGGGCATTCAGAAATCATACCACAGGATCAGGTGGAATATGAAGAAGGAAAGGTGTGGTACATACCTCATCGTGGGGTTTACCAACCCTGCGAGAAAACACTGCATGTTGTTTATGATTGTGCAGCAATGTTTGCTGGAACGTCACTGAACAAAGAGTTATTGCAGGGGCCAGATTTAACTAGCACCTTATTAGGTGTTCTTATTCGCTTTAGGCAGGGTCTGATAACCCTTATGACAGATATTAAAGGGATGTTCCACCAAGTCAGAGGAGCTGAGGAACATGTAAATTACTTGTGCTTTCTCTGGTGGCCCGATGGTGACATCACAAAAGAGCTTGTTGAGCATAGAATGCTGGTCCACATTTCTGGTGCAGTATCCTCTCCCAGTTGCACCACGTATGCACTTTTAAAGACTGCTGATGGCAACCAGCATCTGTATCCAGAAGAGGTTATAAGTACAATCAGGCAAAGTTTCTATGTAGATGATTGTCTGAAATCTGTCCAGTCTGCTAAGCAGGCCATCTCTCTTTATCAGCAGCTTACAGAGGTGTGTGCAAAGGGGGGATTTAGGCTTGATAAGTGGATATGTAGTGAACGGTCTGTCCTTTCTCAGATTCCTGAGGAAAACAGGGCCGCAGGTGTAAAGATGCTGGACCTTAGCCGGGACCAGCTTCCCACTGAAAGAGCCCTGGGAATGCAATGGGATGTTGAACAGGATGTTTTCACCTTTAGTGTTGTAAACAAGCACAAACCGCTAACAAGGCGTGGTATTCTGTCCAATGTCAGTTCTATTTATGACCCTTTGGGTTTCTTGGCTCCAGTCATTCTCCCTGCAAAACAAATCCTTCAGCATCTATGTAAACTAAAGTTTGGCTGGGATGAGGCAATTCCACCAGAAATGACACAAGCTCGGAAAGGATGGGTTGAAGATTTGGTTCTTCTTGACACCTTTAGTGTCAGAAGATGCATCACACCCAAAGGATTTGGGGAGTTAAAAGGTACGCAGCTACATCACTTCTGTGATGCCAGTGAGACTGGGTTTGGTGCTGTGTCCTACCTTAGGCGATCTAATAGCAAACAGTGTCGCGGCTGGTGCAGGGAAGGCAGGGAGGACCCCAGAGCAGGACGCAGGACGAGAGAGGATGAGTGCTCAAACACTTTAATGACAGGCTGGTCAGGGCCAGCTACACAAGACGAAACTCAAAAACTCGAAACAACTCGAAACTAAACACTAGCCGACATCACACAGATGAACAGACGAGGACCTGAACAAAGAACAAAGGAAAACCAAGGGCTTAAATACACAAGAGGACTGATGAGGGAATAGAACACAGGAGGGAACACAGGTGAACCAAATTAACCTAATGTCACAGGGGGAAGTAAAACTAAACACAAAGCACAGGGAACACGAGACTATCAAAAGAAAACAGGAAGTGACTCAGGGGAACAGAGATGCAGACTTGACACAAGACAAGGATGCAGACCTAAATACAAAACAAAACACTGGGCCACCGGCCCAGGACCATGACAAACAAAGTGTGTAGTGCCTTCGTTATTGGTAAAGCAAGGGTTGTGACATTAAAACAAGTCACTATACCAAGACTTGAACTTGCTGCTGCAGTTTTAGCTGTGCGCTTGGACAAAATGCTATCAGTTCAACTTTGATTCGCTCAGATTGAGTCTGTCTTCTGGTCTGACAGCACGACTGTTCTGCAATACATTGCAAACACCACCACAAGGTTTAAGATCTATGTGGCTAACAGAATTACCATCACTCGTGCTCTTACAAAAGTTATTCAGTGGAGGTACATCAGCTCAAAGTTAAATCCAGCTGATGTAGCCTCTCGAGGCATGAAGATTGGCACTTTCTTAAAATCTTCCACCTGGATCAGTGGTCCAGAGTTTCTCACTAAATCTAAGAGCCAATGGCCAGCAGAGATGAAAGAGAAACCTGCTTATTTGGAAGCTGATTCAGAGGTTAAAGATCAGGTCCTTGCGTATGCAGCTGTGCTGAAAGATGTGTGTCCCACTACAAAACTGCTAATGTACTTTTCCAGGTGGACAAGGCTGAAAAAGATGTGTAGCATGGTTCCTGAAACTAAAAAAGAGACTGCAATTGAAGAAACATCAGCAGTTACTGAACAAACACCGTGGAAGTCAGGTATGTGCTAATCAGGACAAGAAATTGGATATCCAGCTTACAGCTGATGATCTGTCTAAGGCTGAGGAAGCTATAGTAAGCTTTGTGCAAAGAAAACATTATGGAGATAAAATAGCTGCCTTGAGCTTTTGCCCTGTGAAGAAGTCAAGTCATTTGTACAAACTTGATCCTATTATTACAGATGGTGTATTGAGAGTAGGTGGCAGACTAAGCAAAGCAGCATTACCCGAGGAAACAAAACACCCTGCAATTTTGCCAAAAGAAAGCCAGGTTTCAAAACTCATTCTTCAGCATACGCATGAAAACGTTGGATACCGAGGAAGGAATCACGTGCTTTCTACCCTTCGCCGACAGTACTGGATCCCTCATGCAAATACAGCAGCTAGAAAGATCATCAGAGACTGTATGATATGTCAAAAACAAAGACAAAAGCCAGGTGAGCAAAAACTGTCTGATCTACCTATTGACAGAATCTCAGCTGAGCTTCCACCATTCACTTATGTCGGTGCTGATTACTTTGGACCAATAGAAGTGAAGAGACGGAGGAGTATTGTTAAAAGATATGGAGTTCTCTTCACATGCCTAACTTGTCGTGCAGTTCACCTCGAGGTGGCACAGATTCCTTTATAAATCCTATCAGAAGATTCCTCTGCCGGAGAGGACATGTAAAGGAAATCTGGTAGCCATGTTGGAGCCAAAGCAAAGCAAAATCCAAAACTGTTTAGCACAGGACGGCATAAAGTGGACTTTTAATCCACCCTACGGGGCCCATCATGGTGGCGTATGGGAGCGCCTGGTGCTGGAAATAAAGAGAGTATTGTGCTAAATCACAAACCAACAAGTATTAGATGATGAAGCCTTACACAGTTTTATGCAAAGTGGAGGCGATATTAAATGACCGTCCAATCACACCTTCTTCTGATGATCCCAATGACTTAAAGGCTCTTACTCCAAATCATTTGCTGCAGTTAAAAGGTAAACCTGTGTTGCCACCAGGTTTGTTCCAAAAGGAGGACCTGTATGTTCGGAGGCGATGGAGACAAGCCCAATACATCGTGGACCTGTTCTGGAAGAGGTGGGTGAAAGAATATCTTCCTTTGCTGCAGGAACGACACAAGTGGAACAAGACTCACAGGAACTTTGCTATTAATGACGTGGTACTTGTTGTTGATGAGACTGCACCAAGAAGTTCTCGGCCCATTGAATGCATCACAGAAACCATGGCAGATGCACATGAATTGGTCCATCGTGTTCGAGTCAAGACAAAAACAAATGAGCTGGAGAAGCCAATCAGCAAGATATGCCTCCTGCTGGAGGCTATTTAGAGGAAACCATGAGTGTTTGCCTCCAGCTGAGCCATGTTCTGGAACCTCTGGCTCTACATTTACACTGACACTCATTTACTGACATCTGCTCATATAACATACACCTTTTTTTTTTACATGTGCAGTACATGGACAACAGAAGGACTTAAGTTTAGTCTTTTTTATATAAGGAACAAAAAAAATGTTACTGCTTAATGTTGTTTGTTGATGATGCTGATGTTTATTGAGTTTAGGAGGCTAAGAATTTAAGTCTGCTAATGTGAATATTGATACTGCATCTTTTGAAGTGGCCACTTGGATATAATTCTTGTTGTACATTAATTAGCGGCCGGAGGGTTGTGGTCATTTAGTTTGTAACCTAAAATCCGCCTTGGTTGCCTTTAGACCCTCCCATATATTTTAGGATCTGGAACACACCGGTGTGGGGTGGAAATTTTTGGTCAAATGTCCGGTGTGTCGAGGGGAGCTTAAGTCATTGTTTAACCACTTTCAGCACTTGTGAGGTTAGATTAACTTATATATTTTCTGGAAATAAATGATATTTATTAATCGAACAAGCAAGTCTGAAGTGCGTAAAAGAAGCAAACCGCCTGTTGGCACCGACGACCTGATGTTAGGAATGATTTTGGTTCAAAGTTTAGAAGGCCGTGACAAGCTTAGAGGCTGCAAATTCAAACTGCTGTGCAGCCTTTCAGCACACCTTTAACCTAAATATCTAAAATGCTCTGATGTAGCCTAAAATGGACACTTGCTGCTCATCCAACACTTCTCAGCCTTGACCGTTTGCTGTTTTATCAGATTAAGGTGCCGTGGCTGCCAGATTTTGGGAAGTATGCAAATACCAATAAATACTGATACTAATCAGTCTCCATTGCTCATCATTCTCATGTAACAGAGCTAACGTTACCTCCATCACCTCAAAGCCCCTGTATTATCCTAACCTTACGTACTACACTTTCCCCTCACTCTGTCCCTCGGTTTCCAAAGCCTGCATCTCTGGATGCTCCTCTCTGTCCGCTCCTCCCTTCTTCACCTACAGCAGGGCCGGCCCAAGCCTTGAAGGGGCCCTAAGCAACATTTGATTTGGGGCCCCCTTCATACCACTTCATTGTCCCCTGAACTTAACAGTTATTAATGCTGGAGGGTTAAAGTTGCCACCAATGAAACCAATGACTGTTCACTGTTAAAGATGATTGTAACATACCTTATCAACTGCAGCCATTTCTCTACGAGACCAGTGCCAAAGGTAAAGTAAATATGGTTCCATGAGACTGAAGTCCAAACTGAATTACTTTGTGATCAGATAAACATCACAGAGGTAGCACGGTTATTACACTTCCTCACATGCCCTGAAAAAAGTTCAAGAACTTTGTGCACAGTAGCATGCATTTGATTCAAATTATGCCATTAAAACTAGAACATCTGAGGCCTGTCTTTAACAAACCACCTGGATTTACCATTTATAATAATTTAAGTAGACCTTTGTGTGTTTCAAAAGAATTTTATTGTAAAAGCAAAAGTGGGACAGAGCAGAGCCAGGTCTTCGTAAAGTCACATTTCTCTTAGGTAAAGGAAGTCCTGCAACCTAAAAAAACAACAGCTGCGTGAAGGGGAAGGTTTGACTGTAAAATCAAAAGTCTAGCAAAAGCACGTCAGGCTCCTCCTTTCTCTGTGCTGTCCTTTAAAATCAGCTCTGGTCCTGGTTTCACTCTAATCTTCATCACAGTAGGAAGGTTACTCTGGTCTGAATTCACCTGAACACACAAACAGATTCTTCTCTTGGCTTCTTTTAAAGGCATAAAGTTTAATCAGGACAGCGCTGGTTCTGCTCCAGGGATCAGGTTCTTTAAGAAATCTAAGTAAGTAACTGCTGAGATTCAGAGTCTCAGCTTGATTGATGTATTTTGATAGTTTTCTCTGAAGAAAGACTAACTAGTGTGAAAACAGCAAATAAGAAGTTTTAAGATAATTTCACTGTTCTGGTGAATCTGATGTCATATAATATCCAGTCATTATAGTTAATATAATAGTGCTCAATAGTACAGTGATTTTTGCTCTCTCCTTTGATTTTAGAATTAAAATGGATAATCCCCTCGATTCCAATCCAGAAGAACTTGCTGACGTTAAAAAGGCGCTGGAAAATAATGATCAAGCTGCAGCAGCTGAAAAAATTCAAGAAGTTTTAGAAAAGAAAGATAATATTCCACTAAATATTGGCATTACAGGAGAATCTGGTGCTGGTAAATCCACCTTTATTAATGCCTTCAGAGGTGTAGACAACAAAGATGAGCAGGCAGCCCCTACTGGAATTGTAGAAACCACCATGGAGCCCACACAGTACCCACATCCAAACTATCCTAATGTCTTATTCTGGGATCTTCCTGGAATCGGCACCACCAATTTTCCAGCTGGTGAGTACCTGAAGCGTTTTGATTTTGAGAAGTTTGACTTCTTCATCATCATCTCAGCAACTCGCTTCAGAGAAAACGATGTGAAACTCGCTAAGGAGATTCAGAAGATGGAGAAAAAGTTCTACTTTGTCCGCTCAAAAATCGACAATGATGTTCGTGCAGAGGAAAGAAGTCGGAGAGATTTCAGTCTAGAAGGAAGTCTCGGAAAAATTAAGGAAAACTGCATTAAAGGTGAGAGTCCTTCATTTAGTTCTTTCACTGCTAAAACCAAACAAGATCTTTAGCACTGAACGTCACCCTGCAGGTTCCCATGTTACAGTATGTAGAGACTGGTCACACTAGTCTCCTGATTTCACTCTATCAGAAAACATGCTGACTACAAGACTTTTTAGAACATGTCAGCCGTGTGAACTGGTTGGGACTTCATTCAGCCAGAGTCATACAAATAATTTAAAATTCTCTGTATGGGTCAGAAAACTTTAAAGATAACTGCTAATATGCAAGATTTTAGGTTTCAGGGTTAAATGCAGATGTAATTTTTAAACAACGGCTTGTTGGATGTATTTTTAACACAGGTCTTAAAGAAGGAGGCATCGAGTCTCCTAAGGTCTTCCTGGTGTCCAGCTTTGACCTCCACCTTTATGATTTCTCTTGCTTGCATAACATCTTGGAGGAAGAACTTCCAGCACACAAGAGGGATGCGCTGCTGTTTTCCATGCCCAACATCAACATGGAGATCATCAACAAGAAGAAAGAAGCTTTTCAGGCCCATATAAAATACTACTCTGCTGGCTCTGCAGCAGTAGCAGGAGCACCGATTCCTGGGCTTTCTGTTTGTGTTGATCTAACAATGATCATTAAAGCTGTCACAGATTATATAGTTGGGTTTGGTCTTGATGTGTCTTCACTGAGAAGGCTTTCCTCCACCACAGGTGTGCCTTATGATGAATTGCGTGCTGTCCTAAAGTCACCACTGGCTGCAAAAGAAATGGAAAAAGTAACCACTGATCTTATCCTGAAGATGTTGTCCCACGTCACAGGCACAGGCGCATTAATGGCATTAGAGGAGGGGTCCAGATTTATCCCAATATTTGGAATCCCAGCAGCAATGATTCTCTCTTTTACCACAACCTACAGAGCTCTGAGTTTTTTCCTCGACATGCTTGCAGACGATGCTCAGAGGGTGTTTAAAAGGGCTCTGGGTTTGAACACCTCAGTGTGATATTGTAGAAGCAAACTTTGATCTGAGTAAACTGGAGTCATTTTAAAGTAATCACTCAATCATCCAAACCATAATCTAGCTGTACATCTTAACTAATGTGCTTTCACTGCTGACCAATTGATCAGACCCATTTACTCAGGCCCAGATAAGCACACTGAAACTTGCTTCTTTTCGGTTGGAGATATTTCCTGTTTTCCTTTGTAATCGTTGCTCTTTGTGTATCCTGAGCTTTTGATGTTGCTGTTTGGCTTACTAGATTAAATATTTGGACTTTGAGCTCTGTGCTTTGTTACAATACTAATATAACCAGTTATCAATTTTGTATAATGAATTGTTGTTGTAAATTTATTTTCAGGTCAACAGATTGCAGCATTTAATGCAAATCCAGTAACTGAATGAACACCCTCAATAGATAATAAATCATGTTTTAAGTTTAGTAGATAAGTAACGTTCATTTTATTTGAGCTATTTTGGTGACTGTAAAATTATTTAACAATAGAACATCTTAATATTACTAAAGTGTAACGAGTATAACAGTAGGTGTGTGATATATTGCTTCATAATAAATACTTCTATGCAGGAACTGGAGGTTTACACACTTATAAACACAAAAAGTAATGAAAGGTGTGTTTGGATGATTTTCTTTGTTTCTTGGCAATAAATCTCAGACTGTTGGAAAGTTTGTTCAGTTCCCTTTAAATGGAGCCACATTTGTGAAGGGAATGAGTTGATTGACCATATTAGCTCTAGCTCAGGAGGTAGAGCAGGTCACCTACTGATCGGAGGGTCAGCGGTTTAATTCCTGGCTGTGTGCCAAAGTATCCTTGGGCAAGATACTGAACCCCAAGTTGCTCTCTGACACAATCATTGGAGTATGTATGTGTGTGAATGTGTTAGACAATAAAAGCACTTAGCTTACTCACACATGGTGGTGCTTGTATGAATGGGTAAAAGTGTTGTATAAGAGCTTTGAGTGCTCAGTCAGAGTAGAAAAATACTATATAAGAACTAGTCCATCTACCATTAAACAACAAACCAATACACAGACACACACACCAGTGCACAGATAAAATCCACATGACTTGAAATCATTGAATTATCAAAGCCTGAAACAGAGCAGGAAGGTGTACAAATATACTGATTAATCCCATCAACACCCTCAGTGTAGTATGTTCACCATCACCCACACTGCCCTCAGCACGTCCATACGCACACACAAAAAAGAGGAAACAGAAAAGAAACAGACTCCACGTATTAATATAGACCTACCAAAATGTGATTAATTTGACTAATTATACTAATTCATTTCACTTCACTTTATTAGTCAGAAGCATGTTTTGGAAGTATTTTTTGAGCTGAATAATGCTTGAACATTGTTGTGGGCCCGCTGGAAAACTGTTCCACAGTTTGACTCCACAAACAAACACAAAAGGTTTTAATTGTCAACACAGATGATGTTTTGCTTTACTCAGTACAGAGATGCTTCCTGATAATTTAGTTTGAATTTAGTTTTGTTTAATTTTAATGGTAACCTGTAATATAAATAATATAAAAATAAAGTAACTAGTATTTTGAGGTAAAAAGGAATATTATAAGAACAAAAATAAGGTGTGCAAATGCATCTGTGGGTTGAGCAGCAGAGTTCAGTTTGTGGGTTACACCCATGAAAATCTTCTGCCAAACAGCTCATTCTGCTACCGACTCTCGTTTGGGGTTTATTGGATTAGATGAAGAAACAAGACATGATGGCACTTTAATGATTTAGTCATTAAGCAGGAGCGTCAGCAGCATGTGGAAGAACCACACACAGCAACAGCAGCCTGGAACCTCCTCCGCATGCTGGTCACCAGCTTGGTGTCACACATTTTATGAGTGTTTTGTAACGCTGTTACTGTGATGATAAATGTCTACAATAACGAGATCCTGACATGTAGATCTAACATCTGCAGGTTTATGAATTTTAAAAAAGCATTTTTAAATTCACTGATTTTTATTAATTCAGGTATTAGTAATGACGTTCTTTAAGGCAAAAATGAACAAAGTTTATGAATTAAAATAAGAAATAACCGTAATAGACACTGATCTACTTCATTTTCTTTTAACAGTAAAACTGTATACTAAAACTATAGATCCATCTTTTATTGCAAACAATAAATTTTTATGGTTAAAATGGTAAAACAACAAAAAAGCACTATTATCTAACTTTTGTAAAGTGCTTCATAAATTAAATGTATTATTATTACTACACAAAAACAAGGGGCAAGAAGCACAAATGCAATTAAAACCACAAGCGGTGATGATCGGGCCCTCGCACCCGGCGCACGTCGACCCGATGGTGATAGTGTGCAGAATGTCTGCAACCGTTTTCATACATTTCCGTGAAACTAAATCATTTGCTCTCCATATAAACCCAATGCAGTATTTGGGGTGTAGTCACGGCTGTATCGTGCAAAATAGAGCATGGGTCTCTTTGACTTTTTTGATCAGGATGATGTCAAGAATGTTGGAACAAATTTTCATGCATTTCAGAGAAACTAATTTTGTGGGCGCTATACAAATATTCTATTGCTTCTGTAGGGGGAGCTCTTGCACCTATAGCCTTGAATCTGTAGTAATGGGTTCTGTATATGAGTGATTACATTTTTTGCTTGATTGGGCAGAGCATGTGCAAACGATTGCACAAACAATTTTGTGGCGAGAGAAAAACCAAGGTTAACTTCAACGGTCTGGAGTGACACGGCAAAAATTGACACCTTCAACTGAAGATGGCTGACTTCCTGTAGGGTTTTGGGTACGGGTCCAAGAGACTTTTTTTTGTACATCTTAGGATGTTACAGGAGCCTGCACAATTTCAGATTTGTAGATAAAATGTAGCTCCTGGGCTACGCTAAAAACATGGTATTTCATGTTATTTTCAGGTCGCACTAGGTGGCGATCTAACATTTAGGGACTTTGTGCATATCATTGTGTTCAGGGCGGGAGGCTTATCAAACCACCAAAGTTTGACGCAGATTGGGCAAGTCGGCTTTGAGTTATGTTGCCCTCCCGCCAGGGTCACACCCTTTGGCGAAAACTCACAGTTTTCAAAACGGCGTAAGGCCAACTCCTTAAGGCTTTCCAGGGGAAATTTGAGATGGTTCGGCTCAACCACCTTGGAGCTGTACCTCAAAGTGTAAAACATGACATTTCCTGCTCCCACTAGGTGGCGCTGCGACTATCAGTAAATATTATATGTAAGGCTTCAGGGGCGGACCGTCATCCTACTGTGGAAGGTTGATCCAGATTGGATAATGCAGGTTTGAATGAGAGGCAATCCCAATTTCCTGGCAAATGATCAAAATTCACTGTGGTGTCACAGCCACGCCCTCTGGTGAAAACTCACCATTTTTGAAATTTCGATTCCCCCTGCTGTGTAGATAAGACAAAACAAATATAAAGTTGATAACATCCAAAACCTCCGAGTTATTAGAGAGAGTATAAGGGCAGGAAATGGCTAAAAATCAGCCACTTGATTCAAAACGGCGAACTTCCTGTTGGGTTTAGGCTGTTGGACCCTGTGGTCTTTTTTGTTCGTCTGGACATCTTACATATGTGTACCAAATTTCATACATGTACGTGAAACACAACAGTGGGAACTGAACTAAAGGTGGCGCTGTAGAGCCATTTTGAAAGGGCCATGCCTGAACCCAATAAAATACTTACATTTTCACCAGATCTGACGTGTGTGCAAAATTTCATGAGTTTTGAGCATGTTTAGGCCCTCAAATGTTTAGGCCTGAATGTCCAAAGCAATTACAATAGGGCCTTCGCACAGGCTGTGCTCGGGCCCTAAAAATAGACTCATGTGCAGGCAGCAGCAAACAGAAGGTCTGGATTTGATCTTAATCGGTCTTTATTTGTATCAGAGTAGTTAGTTCAGACCAATGTAGTTAAATTAGATTGACTTCATTGTTTGGAGGTGCACCGCGGAACTACATAGTATCCCTACAACGTCTGCAAATTCTGTTTTCAAAATGTTAGTTACACAAATACGATCAAAACCAGTTCTTCAGTCTTACCTGTGAAAGGTGATCCTGTTTCGACTGTAAAATGGTTCGAAAAACTCCACACAGCACCAGAGTGCAGTATCTCTCTTAACGTTATGTTGGCCGCTTTTGCCACATCCAATATGGCAGCGGCGTTGACGTACGAGTCAGCTCTCAATGCGGCGTCTATGTACATATGTCCATGTTGATGTGCCTCCAATGATGACAAGCCTGATTGTCAGCACCTGGGGTGCCAGAAGCTCAAAACAATTCGATTCCTCGAATAATTCGACTATAAAAAAACCCTCGAAGCAAATTTGTTGCTTCGATGCTTCGTTTAAACACTGCCGCGCTCAGGTGTCTCCTTTCACCCGCACTGGTAGCATTAAAGTTCTCAGTCGTCTTCTTCTTGTTGTGGGTTTAATGGCGGTGGGCAAACCAGGTTAGAGTTAAATTACCGCCATCTACTGGAATGGAGTGGGGATCAGGAGTTAGTTTGGGGACCCCAACAGAAAAATCACATCAATATTTAGTAGTTCCTCCTTTTGCAGAAATAACAGCCTCTAAACGCTTCCTATAGCTTTCAATGAGAGTCTGGATTCTGGCTGAAGGTATTTTGGACCATTCTTCTTTCCAAAACATCTCCAGTTCAGTCAGGTTTGATGGTTTCCGAGCATGGACAGCCTGCTTTAAATCCCACCACAGATTTTCAATAATATTCAGGTCTGGGGACTGAGATGGCCATTCCAGAACGTTGTCCTTGTTCCTCTGCATGAATGCCTCAGTAGATTTGGAGCAGTGTTTAGGGTCGTTGTCTTGTTGAAGTATCCAGCCCCGGCACAACTTCAACTTTGTCACTGATTCTTGAACATTGTTCTCAAGAATGGGATGGGACCACCACCAAATGTTCCTGTGGGTACCAAGTGTTTGTCTTGGAATGCTGTGTTCCTTTTTCCTCCATGCATACCGCCCCTTGTTCTGTCCAAATAACTCAGTGTTAGTTTCATCAGTCCACAGCACCTTATTCCAGAATGAAGCTGCTTGTCCAAATGTGCTTTAGCATGCAGCAACATGATGTTGGAGGTCTTTGGAGCTGCTCTGTGGATTGACTATGACTGTTCTCACCATCCTTCCCCTCTGCCTATCTGAGAGTTTTCATGGCCTGCCACTTTGGACCTTAACTAGAACTGTGCCTGTGGTCTTCCAGTTCCTCACCATGTTCCTCACAGTGGAAACTGACAGCTGAAATCTCTGAGAGCTTTTTGGATCCTTCCCCTAAACCATGATGTTCAACAATCTTTGTCTTCAGCTCATCTGAGAGTTGCTTTGAGGCTCCCATGTTGCCGCTCTTCAGAGAAGATGCAAAGAGGAGAAACACTTGCAACTGGCCACCTTAACCCTTTCTCATAATTGGATTCACCTGTGTATGTAGGTCAAGGGTCAATGAGCTTACAGAACAGATTTGTGTTCCAATAATTAGTGCTAAAGGTATTCAGATCAATAAAAGGGTGCCCAAACTTATGCCCCTGCCTAATTTTGTTTAAATAATTATTTCACACTTTCCGTAAATCCTATAAACTTCATTTCACTTCTCAGATATCACTGTGTTCGTCTGCTATGTGATAGATTTAACTGAAACTGCTGATCCGAACAACCAATGATTTATAAAGGAAAATCATTAAAATGATCAGGGGGGCCCAAATTTTTGCATAACACTGTTAAACTTACTACCTGTAAATCATGCGTCAGGTTGACCTTTGTCGCACATTTACTTTAACAGGGAAGATGTGTGTGTGTGTGTGTGTGTGTGCTGGTGAATTGTCATAATTCACTTCTGCTTCTCCCAGCGAGTCAAACATGGAGGCAACACAAGCTACGGCTCTGGGTAATGCTGATGTTGAGGCCTACAGTGATCACAGCAAGGTTTTCCCTGAGCCCACAGTGTGTTGGGGACTTCCTGTAGGGAGCTACTGCTGCTCTCTCTGCACAGAAATAGGTTTGATATTGTAGAGAGTGCTACCACCAAGCAGTGCAGGTTGAGGGCTGAGAAGATCCTAAAACAGCCCGGACTCTCTCTTCTCCCTGCTCCCATCAGTCCGGTGTTCCCGCTGCCTGAGGACTGAGACTGAAAGGTTGAAGAAGAGTTGTTATCCACAAGCCATCAGTCTGCTCAACTGTGAGCCCTAAACTGCACTATTATTGCACAATGTAAATTATTCTATTATTATATTCTGTATAGTGTGAATTACTTATTTTTATTCTTCTTATTTATATGTTTTACTACTTATTACTAATGACTAGAATAAGGATGCATCCTCTGTATTTAGCATCAGTAAGACCTCTGCACTGCTGACATCTCTGCTTTTTGTGGATGCAGGTCTGTTGGATTCATCAGGTGGTGGCCTCCACCTCCACTTAGCACCTCTAAGTCGGAGGTCATGGTCCTGCTGCTCTCCTTCTGTCACTAATCACCCCTGACACTCATCTCCACCCAGCTTCCACTCTCTTCTTCACTGTCTGTTGTTTTGGATGGTTGACCCCAAGTATTCAAACTCCTCCACCTTTGCTTCTGCTACACCTGTCTGGGGTGCTGCAGCCCATCCCGGCCGTCATGGGGCGAGAGGCAGGTCACCAATCTGCCACAGGGCCAGCACACAGAGACAGACCACCATTCACACTTTGGAATCAACAGTTAACCTAAGCCCACCTGTGCATGTTGTTGTGCAGGGAGCACCTGGAGAGAACCCAAAAACTGCACAGAAAGACCTCGGATTGGATTCAAACCCAGGACCTTCTTACTGTGAGGCAACAGTGCTAACCACCGGACCACCCTATTATTATTATTCAATCACAGTTTCAGCTGCTTTAACAAAAGAATTTCCCCAAATACTGGATACATGAAGCGTTTCTCATTGCCTGTACAAGGTGGGGGTAACTTCTGGTTAAACAGAAGCTTTCAAATGTTATAATTGGGGGGGGGAACCTGCTTTTACTTCATGTCCAAAAAAAGTCCAGAGCCAGGCTGCATGTTTATGTAATACCGGTTTTTACCACAAGATGGAGCAGTAAGAGTGTTTATATTTACCCAGGTGAGTCATTAAGAGCACATCCTCATAACCTCCACAGAATCAGTGACCGTGAGAATACGTTCAAACGGTGTGTGTTTGATTTTATTCATGCAGCGCCTCCTCAAAGTAAACACGCGGTGTGGACAGCTCACCTCCTGCAGGGACAGCTGCGGGGGGGTCCTCGATCAGGGAGGTGGAGGTGCTGACGGCTGGAGCTGCTCGATAAACGGACCCACACCGGAAAAAAAGACGTGAATATTTGTGATCTTTGCCACGTGGCTGCGCTGAAAGCAGAGAGCGGCGTGTGGCTTGTGGCTGCTGTGCGCATGCGTCTGTTTCCAAACGATGACGGCGATTTGGCGACACCTTCTGCGCGACCATGACAGAAAATCTCTTATTTTTTCAATACATATTAATAAAAAAATATATAATTTTACTCGATAATTATTAGTAATATATTTGTATTTTATTTTTGTGACCGTGGCAGTTTCACAGAAATACTCAAAAGTGATTTGACTTTTCCTCTCATTTTATTAGTAATCGTCGTAATCTTTGTATTAAAAGACAAGTTAAATACAAAAACAAGCAGCAAATCCTCACAGTGGGGCAAAAAAATAATATTCAGCATTTTAATATAAGAATAAACGTGACACACACAGATACTTGGATTTTTATTGAAATTTATGAAAACTTAAATTATAAGTATATATTAACAAATGCCAAAAATAACACTGGGATCGATCCCTGGGAACTTCTCTGACAGGTGGGGGTAGAGTGCCGTGTAACGCCTCCGCCCTCCCGGATGCTCGTTTTGCTCTCGGAGCTGATTCGTGGGGCTGCAGGTTGGAGGCCGTCTGCAGCGCTGATGAAGTTTCATCGTGAATCAAACAGTCTGAGAGGGGCGGTGAACAGAGGCACTGCGTAACATCCGAAACAAAGAGTCTGACACTTTGGGACATAAATTCCCTCACGTGAAAATGTGCTTTTGAACGCGGTGCAAAAATAGAATTTGCAATGCAAAAGAAAAAAAAATAAGATTGTCACTTTGTTCTCATCAATTTTTCAACACAAACACTCTTTGACGACACAAACGCACATGTCTTTAAAGCTTCTGCTGCCAACAGGATGACCTGACTCCACCTCAGTGAGCTCCCCTCCATCCAGTCCCAGCACTCCATCTTTAACACTCGCTGCTGACCTTTAACTCACATCATAGCACTCAGCTCGCTTTGCACGCTTATATACTGCAGATCCGCACAAACACGCAACATACACAAGCACATAACACAACGGTACACGGACACAGGAGGAACACACTAACAAAAGGATAAACGGTTCGTATTGCTTTGGCCTGTAATGTGAGCAGCCTGCTCGGGTCGCCGCCCTCCGGCCACGTGACCGCAGAGGCGTCAGCGAGAAGACAACCGCGGGGAGGTGGTGGGAAACGTGACTGACGTCACAGTGTCCGTTTTGCCACTTCAGTTTTCGTCCATGTTTACCACCAGTCCCCTCGTTGCCCTGGTTTTCCCTTCTTGGCAGCGGCTGCACGTTAGAACCTCCACGCGTCTCTCTGTGCGGTGAAGTCCGGCTCCTCTTGGTCCCATTTGCCCGGGGACAGGCACTCCTCAGTGCTGAGGTCCTGAGGGTTCACCCCAATGTCCAGGACCTGGGGGTTAGTGCGAGACTCAGCGAGTCTGCAGCAACAAAGGGAGAGAGAAAAAAAAAAAAGACATTTTATTAGTAACTGCTTTGATAAAACCATAGACTGTACATCAAAGATGGACATGGCTTCTGTTTCAAAGGTGACACCTCTGGCTACAAAATGAAGTCTCGTTGTATAGAAGGTCTGTGGCTGATGGGTTCATGCTCTCAATCACTGGTTTCACTAGAACATGAAGGTAATTTAATAATGGTCCTCGTTATGATGCTGCCTTATACAATCCTGCAAGTGTGCAGCTAAGATCTTCTGCTCAAGGCTCCGGAAACAGGACTGCCGGTGTGATGTCAGCAGTACTGAAGGTGCTGGACTGTCACGATGGAGCTGAGCGAGAAGGCGACCAGTGGAGCCGACGTTCCACCTCTCACCTATGGAGGTGAAAGAATGAGGTCGCAGCTGAGTTTTCTTCATGGGAAACCTGCACTCTATCACCGGAAGTATTCACTCGTCTGCCTTCACACACAAACATCCATCCATAATCCAGAGGGTTTAATATGATGTGGGCCCACCCTTTGCAGCTATAACAGCTTCAGCTCTTCTGGGAAGGCTTTCCACAGGTTTAGGAGTGTTTATGGGAATTTCTGACCATTCTTCCAGAAGGCCTGGCTCACAGTCTCCACTCTAATCCATCCCAAAGGTTCTTCCACACCAAACTGGCTCATCCATGTCTTTATGGAGCTGCTTTGTGCACTAGTGTGCAGCCATGTTGGAACAGGAAGGGGCCATCCCCAAACTGTTCCCACAGAGTTGGGAACAACAAATTGTCCCAAATGTCTTGGTATGCTGAAGCATTCAGAGTTTGTATTATAGTATCACACTGTACTCTGAACTGAGATCGATCCACAGAGTTAATACATCTCATCTGGTCTGGGAATGGGATGAGATCCCCCAGAAGAAACTGGGACACACTGCTGGAAAAAGGACATCTGGAATACTTGCTCAGTGTACTCCACTTCAGGTGATCGGAAGATAATGGATGGCTGGATGGATGATGCAAATCAGTGGATGATGTCACAGTGGCCGTGTCCATCTTTTATATACAGTCTATGGATAAAATTGGAGTTACTCTTAACGACAGGTTGCAACAATTATAAATCTTTGACGATCGGTACAACGTGCACAAACACGGACATAAAAATGGACATATTCGTGATGACAATGATTAAAAACAATGCAGCCAGAAGTGGAAATAAAATAACTGACAGTCCAGCACGAGCCCTTCTGACCGTACATACACGGTGCTTATTTTAGGCTGTAAATATGGTGGACTTCATGTAAACATGCCTCCCACAGTCTCCGGGACAAAGCTCATGGATGTGAGGCAAACATCTGTGCTGAGAACGTGGACAGAGCGGAGGATCTGTGGCAGAGACGCCCTTATAGGTATTAAACAGTGAGATGGTGAAGGCGGGGAGGGGTCCTCCTGACTGTGCACTAATGTTAGTCGAACTACAGTTCTGTGCTATGTTAATGGGAAATGAAACATGATGTGAAGATGCACGTGTCTTAGACGACCTGGTTGATCACTGCTATCCACACAGATGAGCAGGCTTGGATAGTGAGGTTCACTACAGGATGATGAGGTGGAAGTTACAACATCCAGTGATGACACTGTTACCTGAGTAGGATTCAAAGCTATCCAGACTGCGGCTGAGGATGCAAAGGAAACATCACAAATCAGGCAACAAGGTCCAAAGTCTCCTGAAAGGCCTCAGTATAAAGAAACATACGTTTATCTGCGTTAATGTTTAAATGTTCATGTTTAAACAGGACCTGCAGGAGACCGCAGCACAGGAAACCTAACACGATGCTCCTACACAGCTGAGCATCATGGACACGGCCAGCAGGGGGCAGTGCAGACTCAAGTCACAGCAAGAAGTCACCGGTGACGAATCAAAGGAAACCCCTGAGTGCTTGACCCCTACAGCGGTGGCTCCACCGCGCTGTCGCACCGAGCTCACCTTTAACCTAACAGGAAACACCTGAGGCGTGGGAGTTCGCCCAGGTTGACAGTGTAACAGGGCTGATAGGTGTAGAAGGTTTCTGTTAGACAGTCGCCATCATCATCATCATCATCATCAAAACACTGAGGAGGGGAGGCGGAGCTGCAGCCCTTCAGCAGAATCAGAGACTCGAGGTGGGAAACCGGACCCAACAGCAAGGCACGAGTCTGAATACATGCTCCCACTTTTGGGATTATGAGCACCTCAGACGCTGCCTGTTACTTCATTCACTCACCCTGAGTACATCACTGTGATCCCGAGGGTCCCATCGAGTCCCCCCGAGGACACAAATGTTGGACTTTTAGCTTCACAGCCTTCACACTGACATCCTCCACTAGTTAGAGATGAACCGTTAAATAAGAGGGAAGTTTCTATCGTCACATTTCCTTCTGAAGCCCAAAGAGTCGAGCAGATTGGTTTTTATTTTATTATATTTATTTAAACTGGCGTATCGTTAGAAGTGCACTCAGGGATTAAATGTGTAGTTAAACTGATTTTATAATGAAAGAAGGAGAAACCAGGAAATCCTGAACCCTAATGTTTCATTATGAAACTTTTCAAATGTCCTGAAACAAAAAGCTGATTCGACTCTTTGAGTGACTCTACAGGAGCTCCATGTGGTGCGTGTGATTCTCAGGCCTGATATTAATGAGCTCCTCAGACCCTCTGAGCATGAACCTCCGCTGCTGCTCGTTTTGAGTTTTAATCTGGAATAATATTGAGCCGTTCCCTAATCAGACAGAACAGTGATTAAAAAGTCACATCTACTCTGCGGTGAACAATCCATTAATCTGCAGCTTATTTCATTCATCATGCTAAACTGTAAATAACATCATTACTCAGTGACATCCTCATTCGCAGACTCATGAATTTCTTCTTTTGCTCTCACCCCCACATCACGCAGCACAATCAGCTCCTCCTGACAGACGGAGGCATCAAACTTTCCCTCGGGAATCCTGAATCCCCCCCCCCCAGTTAGCGGATGCATCTCCGCTTATGCCGGGAGCATCCTCGTTAATCAGAGAGCGACTAATGGTGTTAGGGTGTAATTACAGTGTGTGCAGACAAATAATCATCTGATAACGGGGCAAAAATGTCCTCTTAGAGCTTGATTACAGAGACCGCGGAGCCCATCCGCCTGCCACTAAATGAAAAGTGGGAGAATGTGAGGCTCGCTGTGGAACTGGAGGGAATAAAAAGCAGAGCCAAAGGAAATAAAAGCCGCCATAAAAGGCTGAACGGGTCTTTACGGCAGTAAAATGAGAGGCTGTGAACATTTGCGGCGTGCAGCCCTGACAGCAGACCACCGCAGCTTATCAGAGCGGGCCGCCGACACGCTGAGCCGAGGCATTAATCAGAGCAGCCGCCGTCCTGATCAGCGCGCAGACACAATTTAAAGGGTTTTAATCAGCAGAGAATGAACTTCCCAATCCACCCTGACCCTGAAGACCTCATGCTTCCTAAAGACGTCTGCTTCTGTTATTCACACGTTCTCTTCTTTCGGGTCTTTTCTTATTAACTTTTAGTGCACTTAACCACTTTTTCCCTGCACCTACTTTCTGAGTTCAGCACGCACTCAAACTTCTGCCCTGATCCAGGGTCCGACCCTTCAAGCCTGCTGCCGAACTTCATCAGATTAACAGCTGTGAGGATGCGCTGTACTCTAAATAAGTATGTCTTCTTTTGGTGTGCGATATAAACACAATCTGTCCAACAGCTGCAGCAATTTGCAACCACAGGCTACAAAGCAGCGTTACTCAGGGAGGGGCGTCGGCCGAGTCAGGGCCTGCAAACTGAGCCGGGCTGAGCCGAGCGGAGGGAGAGGCAGCGTTTACTGCGAGTGCAGCCCAAACTGCAGCCTCCCGATCCCAGGACAGCAGCCTGTGTGGCTCATTAGAGTCTGGACTTGAGGGAAAACCCAAATTCGCCCCGCTCACCTCGAGAAAGCCTCGTCCAAACCGTCCTCCAGCTCCTGCCAGGCAGAAAAAAACACACATACCAGTCAGATAAAAAGTTTTGGCCTTGTGAGGTGATAACAGTGCTTATTTATGATATATAAAGTCTGCTCTATGCTCCGAGTGGGTTGAGCCAAGCTATTCGCAGCCCAAACCCTCTCCAGCTATTTGCTTAGGCCAGTTGTGTTCAATAGGCTATTGTCTACTTCAGCAGCTGCTTGAATGCAGCAGGTATTAATCAGCAATTCATTCACGGCATTCTCTATCAAGCTCGAACAGCTGAACCTTACTGACCAGCCCCTCTCTCCTCTTACCCATACAGTATTGTTGTTCTCTGTTGCGTGATTATGCACCGTAAAGGGATCCACTGCGCTCTGCTTTGTTCCTGAGTGGGTCAGCGCTGCGTTCGCTCCCTCTGCCAAATCCAGAAGCTTCCCTGTGGCGACCTCTGAAAAACACAAAGTTCATAACACAAATTTACTTCCTAAACCCGCAGGAGCGCCGCCGCCAACAAGAAAGTGCCTTCCTCGTTTCCAGAAGGTGGAGGGTAGTGGTGGGCGGATCGATCCAAAGTTAACGACATGTCAAAGAAGTAACTTAAAGGGCCAAATTGTCTTACATTTTTTACATCAAACCGCGGGGCCGGAAGTAGGGGGGCGGGGCCGGAAGCATAAATGTTTTATAATGTTGTAGAGTGATAAACAAGCTGTACAAAATTAAGAAAAATATCCAGAAAATTATTGAATGAAGGGATATTTTTTGTTTTGTATTATATTTTCCGAACACTCGACCTGAAAAGTTTTAATTTGTTCTTGAATGATCATTCTGTACACTTTAAGAAAAAATAAATTGTTTTGTTGAACAAAAACCTTTTTTTTATAAAGTATTTTCTGTTTACTTATAAACTTTGCCCAATTCTATTCTGGTTTTTAACTAATTAATGACCCAATGTATAAAAAAAATAAATCACAAAACACTTAATAATTTATGAAAATTCTTCATAATTATTAAGTATCGGTAACAGTATCGGCGATACTGGCCCTGTATTTACTTGGTATTGATCGATACCAAGCAGTAATACCACTAGTTGAGGTACGCCTAGTTGTGAAGCCCCACCCACCCTGTTTATGAGGGGCAACCAATCAGAAGAAAGCTGGCCTAAAAGGGAGGCCATAACAGCCCAGTATAAGATAAAGATCATTTAGAAATCTGGATCATGCAAAGCTGCTCCAAGAATACAAACAGGGAGCTCTTCTAATGGATCTCATCAATTCGGCCGTATGCGGCACGTCACTTTGTGATGAGCGAGCACGGAGCGACCCCGCCCCTAATTACGACGACACCGCTGATCGGCTCCTAACGGCCCCGCCTGATGATTAATGCGTGTCAATAGTGTGTGTCAACACTACTTTCTGTCGGGTCTTCGGACTAATGTCGTCCCCTGGAAGCAGTAAAACCCCGGTGGCTCTCCTGACGGTGGGATATAAACCTCTTCGATCCTCGCCCACCTTTTTACTGGATTTTATGTTCCTTAAGGGAAAATCGCTCCCGAATAAGTGAGTCAGCGTGCACTATGGTTTCCATTCAATCCCTGCTGTGTGCCAACAAAAGGCATTTAGACCTTCTGCTGTTATGAAAGAGCTAATATTGTGACACGGACATTTATGGAGGGGGTGGGGACTCATCCGATGATTAATGCCCTTCAGTTAAAAGCTTATTTATTACCTGTAGTGGAAGACAGGTCTATGAACAAACTTTTCTCACTAGAGCTGCTAACAATCAATCACCTGATAGAAAATTAATGAGCAAGTGGAATCCTTGAGATAACACCTTTTTATTTATTTATTTTTTTTAAACACTTTTTCTAAATAAAATTCTCTTGATTTTAAACTGCTGGTCGTACAAAATTAGGCCCACACCACATTATCCCTGTGCTGAGGCCACGTTTGGTCCTGAGGGTTTATGTATCAGGATATTTTTAAAAAAATCTGGTCCTGAGCAGGTTCTGATTTAAATACAGCCTCAGCTGAACTACACAATCATGTTACACACGACATTTAGCAGAAATTAAAATGCAGAAGCAGGAAGTGAAAAACTGATTACACCCCATGATTCAGACTGTAGAGCCTCCTTTGTCAATAATAACTTCAAGTAACGGTTTCCTGTATGACCTCATCAGTCTCTCACATCGCTGTGGAGGAATTTTGGCCCGCTCGCTACAACGTTGCTTCAGGTCACTGAGGTCTGCGGTCACTGAATGGTAAAATGCTAAATTTAGCACTTTTCTCTGCACGCCTCATTCGCACACGCGATCACACTCATGGCATCAGGCACAAGTGCGTCAGGTTCAGGTCTGGACTTTGACTTTTTCAGCCTGCGTGTAGATCTGCTGCAGTGCCGGGGTCACCCTCCTGCGGCGTGCACAGTTCGGGCCAAGCTTTGACTTGAACACTTTGGAGGTCGTGAGAGAGAGGAAGGTTTCTCCTGCAACCCTTCCAAACAAGCCATGTGTGTTCAGTTTTATCCAGGTCTACTGTGATGAACTTTAACCTTTAACACGCTGACTGAGGCCTGTAGAGTCTGAGGTGGAGCTCTGGGTCTTTTGCAGTTCCTCTGAGCGCTGCACGGTGTGGGTTTGCTGGGACGTCCACTCCTGGGAAGGCTGCCAGCTGTCTCTCACTGTAGGACGATGGACTTTGAATGTTCCCAGTTTGACGGGCAGTGTGAGCACACCCCTGAATGCTTCGGCCTTTACAGGAGCACTCCCTGATGATCAGTTAACCAGGTGCATGTGATTAGCAGCACCTGGCTGCTGCTTTGTTCCTATGGCGACCAGGTGTATTTAGTTTTTCACTCACTGCGTCACTTCGTTTGTTAAATAAACAATGACAGTGTAATATCTCATGTTTTATTGGCCGTCCTACCAAGCAGATTCCTAATCACAGCGGTTTCACTTCCTGTTTAAATAAAGGCTTAAAAGAAGTATTTCATTTGCTGTATAATAGCATGTCAGAGAACTATGCAAAAACATTGTAATACTGCAATACCAAGAACACAATCATCAGATTAAATTATGGGGAAAATGAGCTCCACTGTTAACCTTGTGGCGAGGCCGAGACAGAGAGGATGATTCATCTCCAGCAGGCAAAATCTCCCAGCAGTCAGGTTCCAGCAGGACGTGGCATTCACAGGCCTGATGCCGGGAGAAAGTCGAGGGTATCGCGTGTCACGGATAACGCTGACTCACCTCCGACAACGCCACTGATCCCGAGAGTCTCTCTGCCGTGCTGCCACGCTGGTCGATCGGCCACAAAGTGAAGGGTAGATAAATGTAAGAGCACCGAGGCGCTGCCGTCTCCCATCACAGCTCCGGCGCTGGCAGTAAAAACTCTAAGCTTTACTCTGCTGTGAAATTATGCTAATTTGCCTCACAGAAAGAAGGTCCACTGGCAGCTAAATGACCCACTGGAGGGTCAGCAGGATAATGTTAGCCCAAAAAAAAAAAAAAAAAGCCTCTCAGTTGGCAAAATCTCTTCTTTGTTCTTTGTTGAGTCTTCTCACAGAGGATCATCTTTAAAGCTCATGTTGACCATGAAGTGCTGCACGTGCAGGGCTGCAGATCCAAATAAAGCATCAGAGCAGATTTAAGGGAGATGCGCTCTTCTGGTGGGAGGCCTGCTGGCTGATGGGTTTTTTTTTTTTGTTTTGGGTTTTTTTTTTTTTTTCCAGACTTTACTGGGAAAAAACCAGGCCTGCAGAAAGGATCAGGACAGGACAGGAAAAAGGCACGCACAAATCCATCGGGCACAAAAAAAAAGAAAGATTCTGAGTCTAAGAAACAACAGGATGCTCTTTGTGAACATATATGGGACTAATAACGCCTTCAGGTCCTCTGGCTCTGCGCACGTCACCATGTTCAGAAGGCAATCTGCGATCTGATCGAACAATGGGGGGGTAACAGAAACGCTCTCTAAACAAACAGGGCTGCGATTGTGCTCCCAGAGTTGGGCGGGATAACGGCACGATAACGGCTCTTTGTTTGGATTAAAATGTCAGGAGAATTGCTGAACCAAGATTTGGTTTATTGCATCCACAGTGACTGCAGTGTGGCTTTTATGTGCTCAAATTAAAGAGATCATCATCGCCGCCATTATCACCACACATAATCGCCTCGAAATGTCACCTCGTGTTAACTGTAGTGATGTTGGCGAGAAATAAAAAACACAGAAAAGCAGAGTGTCAGCCTTTGACAAGCGGCCGAACGCTCTCCTTCCCCCGAGGCTACGATCGCTGTCACACAGAGAGGAAGAGGAAGAGAGAAGGAGATGTGATGATGGCTGACATGACTCACCTCCACCCTTCAGGCTGCCCTGGCTGGCCGAGCTGTCTGACTGGGAGCTGCCGGCTCCTTCCCCATCCGAACCCGACTTTACTCGTTTCTCTTTCTCTGAACAGAAACAGGAGGCGGAGGAAAAAACAAAAACAGAGCGTGAGTGCGGTCGTGCTGCTTAAAGAGATGTGGTTGTTAAACGTTTCACCCACCAAACAGACTTTTATCACTAAAAACAATTCAGTATGTGTAAAGTGAAATATCACGAGCCTTTTTTGGGGTTTAAATTTGATGATCACTAACGTGCTCTACAAAGGAGAGGGTTCACAGAGAGCTGCATCAAAGCATGTTAATGGAAAGTTGGCTGGAGGGGAATCGCGTGGCGGGGAAAGGTGCAGCCGCAGCCTTCGGAAGGCTGTAGGGAACAGTCGGCACAAGAACTTTGGAGAGCTTCACCGGAGCGGACAGAGGCTGGTGTTGGAGCATCAAGAGCCCCCCAACACACACAGGCATCTTCAGGATCACCTGAACCGGACATCAGCAGAAGCGCCTCACCTTAAATGAAAGATGCAGTTTGGAAATCAGAGGACGAGCGGAGAGGAACCCAGGAGGGTCTGTGATGACCGGAGCTGCCGTGTCATCTGCTGGTGCTGGCCGGTCCACCATTATTTTATCAAGTCCACAAGGTCAACACAACGTCTGTCAGGAGATTTTAGAGCACTAAAATGTGGCCCACGCTGCCAAAACTACGACCGAACGCGACTGACCCGCCAACTCGTCAGCCCACAGAGGCTCTGCGAGGAGCTCCAGGCTGGGCAGCTGCACCGATTCATGGTGAAGGAGCAACAGCCCCCAACCGAGGCTGTAAATGAACACTGAACATTTCACTGTAGATCCCAGGAAATATAATAATCGGAAAAATTGGGTTTCTGATTTTCACCAACTATAAGCCATAATCGTCAAAATTAAACTCAAAAGGATTGAAATATTTTACTTAATTAATGAACCTTTTCAATAACTTTGGATGGAAATCCAACCAGCCTGCTGTACTACTGCCCCACATGCTGAGGGTCCATTTTTCTTTTAATAATCAAATAAAGACAAAAAAAAAAAAAAAAGAAAAATCCATAAATGTGTTAAAACTATTCCTCAAAGCAGCTGCCAGCCCAGCAGGGTCTGCAGCATTTAAACAGAGTATCTGGGCCTGCTGGATAAGACGCTCCGACCGAGAAGGTTCTCGTGCTAATCTCGGTCCAGCAGAGCCGTTCCAGGGCCTGTTCGAGTCACACTTTCACAACCACAACTTCAAACTGCACTTGAAGTCAACCGAGGACAGGAAACACTTTCCCTTTGGACTAACCCCGGAGCAGCTGGGACGTCGGGTCTTGGACGCATCTTCGGCCCGTCCTTCGTGCGGCTTCAAATCACACCAGAAGCGTTTTAGCAGCAGAGGGTTTATTCTGCACAGCGGCTTTCACGGTGTCTAATTTCCTGCCTGAAGCAGCTTCTGTATAAAAAAAAAATAATAATAATAATAATATAACCCGGCGCTATATTTCAAGCAACACAGAGCAGAGAACCACTTCTGAGGCGCTTTTGGGCATCGACCTGAGTGGGCACCATCGGCCACGAGCCCGAGCATGACGCAGGACCTAAACTAGACCGAGACTTAAAGTGAATGAAACGGAGCTGTACTGAGGACAGAGCTTAACCAGAAACATTAAAACAGGAAGGTGCTGCCGTACACTCAGCAGAGTTTTAGCTTTCATCAATAAAACCTTAAACTGGCAACAAGAACATGCAGGCTGTGGTTTAACAGCACTCAGCTGTGGTTTTATACATAAGAACATGACAAAACTCACAGAAACATTTACAAGCACAGCACACTAATCTAATCTGACTCAGCTGTGTCACATCAACCACATATTTCACCATTTCTGAGGGCACGGCTGCCGCTTGCACAAGCACACGTTGCAATTCCTCTGTGGCATGGCTCTGAATGAGCAACGTGAAACCTCCCTCTTCCACCGATACGCCTTTGTTCACTTATGTGTTCTATATGTGAGGAACCGGTTCTGTAGAGAACACACACACACACACACACACACACACACGGGGGTACAGCCCAATGTCACAATCACAGAATTGCATCCGCAGCTAAAGGTCAGCTGGTGCTTTCAGACCGATCTGGGTCCGCCCTCTTCGAGGACTCCCGCTGCGTGCCCTATGAGTCTCACAGGTGTGCTCAGACTGTGTTACATGTTTTTAAAATTACTGCGTCAGAATGAATCACCACTGTTGCACAACTGCGTGTGCGTGTCAGAGAGAGCTCAGTGTCGTCACGCCAGCGCTCACCTGGCCTGTCCTGATTTAGGTGCATTGATTCACTGAAGCTCAGAACGCTAACGAAATGTCTTCACGCGAGACTTTGTGAAAACGTATAAACCAAAACTTCCCTCCATCGAGGGAATGAGGTCGTATCAGCGCGCAGTCTCAGTTTGTGAGGCCGTTGATCAGAAATTGTTCGGTCAGATCAGAAAAACATCCGGCAGCCTCACTTAGGAGCTGCTCCATGAAAGCTACAAAAACTAGTAAAATTAGAATAAAATCCATTAATAAGGCAGTAAAACAGCTTATCTAGGCCTTTAGTGCACTTTAATGAGAAATTATTACTAGTTCTGAGTCCTTTATTGTGCTACAATCCGCTTGATACACAGAATTTTTAGATGTTTAAATAACAAACTCCCTTATTTTAATTTAATTGTTCTCATTTTTAACTTATTGAACTTGTTTATTGAGCTTTTCCACTTTACTATATGCTGTTTTCTGTGTTTGGGCTTTTATAACTAAAGTGCTACATTAAGAACACAAAGCTTTGAACCAGAGCCAGCCTCCATCTGCGTCTTTTCTGACCCAAACCTTCGCACGGCAAGGGGACATTTCTGATTTCTCCGCCATCCTCGGTGTAATGAACAACATTTCCCATGAGCAGGTCTCTTAGTGATGGCGGCGTTACCAAAATGTCCCCGGGCGCCCGTTTTCCCCCCTCAGACCTTCACGTGTGTGGCGCTCCAGCTGAGCACGGACCCCGCCCACAGACCGCGGGTGGTGTAGTGTTTGCAGGGAAGGCACTGTGACGGCAGACTCGTGAGCCGAGATGGCATCTGTAATATCCAGAGGAATGTGGGTCAGGAATGTGCAGAACCGCTGTGGGTGGTGTTGGTGAAGCGCTTATAAGCAAAGCACACAGACACACAGTGGATATCTCCCTTCCTGCCCTCATCCCCGGGGTCTTGAAACTTTAATGAAACAGACTCCAAAAGATTTTCTCCCTCTCCCCGTCTCCCTTTCTTCTTCCCTGTCACGAAGCAGCACCGCGACTTCCTCATAAGAATACTTCCCGTCCATAACCCCGCAGAACAGATAACAACTTGTTAAATTAAACGTCTTCGCCCACGCTAAAAATTCGAGGTGAAAAGTGTGGCGAGAGGGAAAGAGAAAGAAGGGGCGAGTGTGACTGTCTGGACTAAATCACACTTTTTAATATTCGAGTCAGAACCACAAAAAAAAAAGACAAATGAAGAGGCGTGAGGCGACGAGTCCGTGGCCTTGATGTCCTCAAAATGGAAATGTTCACGATCACCACAGCGAGAAGACGAAGGGCTGGAAATGCAGTGGGAAAGAAAGAGGCGGCCGGATTTTCATACGGAGCGAGTGAGCATCTCTAAAGGACTGAATAAATAAGCACGCCGTCGCTTGAGACGGGATCAATGACACTGAATCTGTCAGAGGCTGGAGCTCAGACACACACACACGTGCGCGCGCGCACACACACACACACACACACACACGCGCGCGCACACACACGCCATCCAAACACCCCTCCCTCCCCTGCCTTTCATGCTTTCTTGCCCCTCTCGTCTCCTCATCCCCATCCCCCTCCGCCGCTCTCCTCTTCTCCCCTCCTGAGAAAAACTGAAGAAGCTGAGGAGGAGGATGAGGACGAAGAGCGAATAGAAGACAACTAAACAGTGCGTGCACGGGGAGGCAGGTGTAAGGCAAGACAGCAAAGGATAATCATAAAATTCAAAGAGCACTTACACGGCGATACAAATGTACAGAACAGAGGAAACGGTTGAAGGGGCGCTGATGCAGAAACTGATATTATGTGGCGAGAATTGCTCATTTACTTTGGAGTCATACATGCAGAAAATGACATGCGTGTTTCTGCTGAGCTGCAGAAACGCCGTTCCTCACACAGCTCTCTGATTGGCTGCTGCGTCTACGGTTCACCGAGCACTCACACCTGCTGTTAAAATGGATTTTAAAGAGGTTCAACACGGACCTAAAAGTTTGACATGAAAGAAAAATAGAGTTTTTTAAAAAGAAGGAAAAGGAACATTTTTTCCAAGTCATGGAAGTTTATCCGATTTCATCTCTCTCCCACAGCGTGACACATTTCTTCTTCTACTGCTTCTGCACACCACCACGGTGGATTTGAAATCTGCAATCAGGATGTGACTGAAGTGCAGACTTTCAGCTTTAATTCAAGGGGTTTAACAGAAGTAGCGCAGATACTGTTAAGGAATTACAGTTATTCTTACACACAGTCGTCCACTTTCAGAGGCTCAGAATCACCGGGACAAGCTAACAAACACTTAAATATAACAGCTGTTTAGGAATTGGGTGAAGATCCTTTGACGCCACCAAACGCTGCGTTTCCTCCTCCGCTTTCAGAAAGCAGCAGATTGCTGATTTTGCCACTCCTAAAAGGTTTCGCTCTCTCTGACGGGCTTATTTTGGTTATTCAGAGTAACGATGGCCTCCACCTCTCTGTACCTCCACGGAGCAGCTACAAACACAAGTCCAACACTTCAGATCTGCTTCAGATCTTTTACCCAATTAATTTGTCATGAAGGAGAGAACAGGCCTCACCTGGCCGTGAAACTGCTCGTCAGTCTGTATATAAATATGTCCATGATTTTTTCCATTTTTATATTACATGTCCGGCTGCGTGCTCCCGTGCAGTCCTGCAAACTCCCGACTGCACGGGTTCAGCTCTCTGTACGTTAACCTTCGCTCTTCAGGCCGACGGACCAACAGAGTGGCCCGCAGACCGGCTGTACCACCGACAGTCACGCTCTGCAGGTCGGCGGGCCGCCGTGACCCAGTGGCGACCCCATTTACATATTAAAGTAGAAATGCACTTGGAGAAGTAAATGCAACAAAAAGTGCATTTACACAGTAAATTAACAAATAAATGTAAAATTAACTCTGAAAGGATAAATATAATCCAGAGTACAAAAATATTTTGGTGCATTTGATGACTTATTTGCATCGTTTCCGTTTCTTTATTTTTGGCACTTTTGTTCCTCCGTACGGCGCGACTGAAATACACGAAGAAGAGAAATCCCACTTCCCACACACGAGTCTTTAGGTCAGCGTAAAGGGAAGAGAGACGATCTATTCTAGTCCCCCACCTCTGCCCCAGGCTGATCTTCGTTCCTGTCCACTCCTCCTCACATCGATACCTTTAACTGTGAGAGTCCTTAACTGTGACCGAGTCGCCTTTAAGAAACTAAACTCAAACAGGTCTCGTCGGGCGATGATTTAACCGCCGTGGAGGGAATGGGGGAGGACATTACTCTACAAGGGTGTGGGTGAGAAAACAGTGAGAACAGATCTCCGACATGTCACGTGACCTCTCTGGAGGGTGTCGAGGCCGAGAGCTGAAAGACACTGGGAAATTCTCCCTGGTGATGAAGGGCGACCGTGCGTACCTTCTTTGGCAGCCTGCCAGAATTCAAACGCCACTTTGAACGCCTGAGCCACCGTCAGAGTCACCGCCTGGGCCTGTCGGGAGGGAGGAAGAGAGACAGGAGTGAGGGATGAATAATACACATGATATGCATCTCATGGATTACAGGAAGGAAGTGGAGGTATGGCTGTGACACAAACAGGAAACGACAGCCAGCACGAGTGGCTTTCTTCACAGATACAGAGACGGCAGAGAAACCCGTGGACATCATAAAGAGCTGTTTATGCAACTGGGAGGAAACGTGGCCTTTTGACCACAGCGAAATTAGTGAGGGGAAGGAAGAGGAGGGAGTGGCTCGCTCTCTCAGCTAACCTCCAGGGACGGCGAGAAAGCCGAGGGATGACAGCCTGCTCGCCTTTCATGCTCCCACTCCTTTCTTTTCCCGACTTAATATTTGGACATTTGCATAAATACAAGTGAAGTGGCAGCGCGGTTATTCTGCAGTCTCTGGATAAACTGTTCTTCACATACAGCCAGGAGCAGAAGCTGCATGAATGCAAAGGTTTATTAAGCAGTGTGTGTGTCCTCAGTTCACACTGCATTTATTCAGGTAAAACCTATTGCAACAGATATTATGGCGGCAGTTCCTGCACTCAGTTTACATTTACAAGCCTTTATGTGTCATTTCCCGCTTTAGTAAGTTTGTATCCATTTAAAAACAGGCTTGAAACTAAACAGTTGAGCTAACAAACGCTGCATTGGATGAGGTTTCCATCTCTTTCCATCCCCCCACCTTCCTGGCATGCAATGGCACCCTCAACGTGAACTTCAATTTAATCCTCATCCGGCATCCCTGCAGCAATGTGTGTGTATTACCCCAATCACAGCACAGCGTCGCTGGTATTTTCCATCTTTGTTTACTGCTAACTTCTAACTGATCTAAACTCTGACGCCTTCATGTTAAACTTCATTGAAGTTCCTGGAAGAACGGCCACACTGATCATTTTATTGCAGCTGAAAGGATTATTATTATTTGTTTGACTGGGATGCCGATATCGGCCGACGGTCAGCAAGCTTGACATCAGCTGACGTGCCGGTTGTGCACGCAGCAGGAGGCGTTTCAGAAATATTAAACTCACCATTTTCCTCTTAGAGCAGAGGAAGGCGTGACACTCGAGGGTCTCATTGTGCTGGCTCTGCACGATGTAGGCAAACACTTTGTCGTGCATCTTGTCTGCAGTGCAATATGATATTCTGAAAAACAAACAAACATTTGCACAGGCTTTAATTTAAAAAAACAAAACAAACAAACCTGATACTTTGCAGACTCATCTCGGATTAAGTTAAAATTTATCTGCACTAAGCCCTTAAGCTATTCCAGAAATCTGACTTAAAACTGTCCAATCCAGTATTTCTCCAAAAACTAATATAGAAGACTAAAATCCGTGGTATTCCTAAAGCCGGCTGCACGCGTGATCAAACGCACACTCCAGCTGTGTGCAGGTGCACAGCTGGACAAAGTCATAAATCTGAACGTGTGCAGTGGGCTGTTTGGTTTCTGTTACCACAACACAGCGTCCACCCATCGCTCCATGTGTTCTCCATCAGAGCAGGGTCGCTCCAGATGACGGGACAGTAACTCCAGCATGTTTAATGAAGCGTTACACACCCTCGATACATCGGCGTGGGCTAAAATTTTATTCCAGCATTTTTAGGCCCTCGCAGCTTACTAAATACAGACGATCTCTGTGTGATTTTTATAGGTCCGAATCAGATCGATACCAAAACACCCTTATTGTTTAAACAGCAATCATTTAACCCCAGTGGCACCCTGATGCTCCAGCTCCAGCTCACCCTGTATGATAAACGGCTGCTCAAAACAAGTCAGGAGACCTTTCATGTGCTCCGTCTGCCTCTTTACTCAGGGCCTTCTTGGAGCCATTAATCCTTCTGTGTGCAAATAATTTTCTAATTTTCTGGTCATATTTCACCACCTGTGAACGAGCTCGTGGCTGGAAAATGAACAAATAGCACCGGTATTAGAATTTTCTCTCATTGTTGAGCTACAACACAAAATCCCAAAAACCTGAGCTCAGGGATGAGCCTTGGTCGCAGGAGGACGAGGCAGGAGGCGCGGATGTTCCTCTCTAAAGTTTAGCGACGTGAGGAAAAAAAGGAGACGAAATATCTGAGGTCTCAGAAATGCTGGAAAAATTAATGAAGATTAAAAAGCCCAACCTGGTGAAACTGGAAGACCTGAAACTCATGAAATATTCACAGTACGTAAGTAAGAGTTTGCAGGGCTTCATTAAATAACCTGAACAAAGAGAAGAATGGGACGTGGCGTGCTGTCTGAAGATCACAGGAAGAACCTGCACGCACAGAAGCAGCTGTTCCTATTACTTCGGCGCAGGAGGTCGTCTCTTCTGTCGTCTGTGTGAGAGGCATCGGTCCTGATCACCGGCCTCAGGTGCTGCAGAGTGTGCGTTTAAATTAAGCCGTAATAGCTTTTCTCCACGATTCGATCATGACGCCGTTACTCTAATGCCACGAGCGCGGCGGGCATTCAGGGAGGGGACTCCCAAAATGATGGAAGGAGGCTATAATGAATTTCTGCCACCTGTCCTTCCTTTCTTCTTCGCCCATCGTCTTCACCGTGGGATCGTCGCACAGCCTGCTAACGAATGGCTGAGGTATACAAGTCTGGAGGGGAGAAGAATCGCAGCCGTGGTCTGAGGAGCAGATTTACGGGCTCGTGTTTGGGCGGGAGGGCGTCGGGGGAAATCGGGCGTCCATGTAAATCCATTTTTTTTATTGGCTGCTCATCTTCTTAGCAGACGTCTGGGGAGCAGATGCAACCAGCTGCTTTATGTCTCCACCCCATGCTGAGGTCACAGCTGGACTCGCCCGGCGCTTTTTAATTACTATAAACTATTTATTCCTTCAAATCGGTGACTTTATAATTATCACAGCATTTTCCTGGAGAGCACAGCAAAAATACGGGGTTAGAGGGTTAGAACAGGAAGTCCCACAGTTCCTCTAACATCCACTTAACATCTCAGATGCCCGAACCACCTCAAATGGCTCATTTCAATATGAAAGAGTAGCAGTTCCAGGATCCTGGGCTACTGGAGCTGGGCTCAGCAAAAACGAGCCACACGAATCCAGGTCCTGGACCCGCCATCTGTGGGAGGAGCCATAGATGTGCAGCGTTTTGTGGCTTTAATGAAATTATGCGAGAAACTGAAGCTCCATTTTATTTGGAGTTTATGGGTGTGTGGGATAACAGGACATGCCGTCAGCTCTTCTGCATCACTTTAATATAAATACGGACCTCAGGGCCGCGGCATCACTTTCTCAAACACGTTACCTGCTCACTTCCTTCAAATCCTCCTCCGTTAAAAGGAAGTGCTGCCAAGAAAAAGAGAGAAATGCTCATGGAAACATTTCCATATTCTAAAGAGTAAATGAAGAATTGATCTTAATGTGTTTGGATGCGCTCACAGCTTCCAGCAACACATTTAAATCAGTTGAGTTTTGTCTCCACTCAAGCCTGTGACATCTGTCATTCTGCCTCTCCCTCCCTTTGTTAGCCAAGTTTAGTCCAAAAAAAAAAAAAAAAAAAAGAAGAAGAAAAAAGAAAAGCAGCCCGGAGATGGAGAGACTAGATTTTTAATATAGATAAATGGTGCACGCCGGAGAAATTAGCTCCATCTTGCACAGTGAGGAGACAGTTGCTCAGTGATAAGCAATGCAAAATTGAACAGGTGAGGGGAGACTTTCCTCTGAAATAAAAGCACAAACTCGTCAATCAGACGCCGATACCTTGAACTGTCAATAATTTAGATGTTGGCCTCAATCTGCCAGCTCTGAAAAGAAATTAGTCAACATAACCTCCGCTCTTGCTCGGAAAAGTGGTGGAAAGTCCCGTCTCTCCTTGATTTGTCGACTCATAAAAGTGGAATTTGAGAAAAGTGATTCCAGCTCGGGGCCAGCGGAGGTTAGGCAGCTTTTAACATGCAGGCTCAGGCAGGCAAGTGAGATCTGAAGACAAGTGCGAGAGAGACGTCTGAGGTAAAAGCTCAGGCACCCAGCTCCCCAGAGAGTCGAGATTGATGAGACACAGTGCTGATAGACCGACTCCCCTCCCCGTCTCTCCCACTGCCTTGGGACCGCCACACCTCCGAAACACTCAGCTACCCAGCGATAAATGAGAGCTGGAGGAGGATAACTGTTGCTGTATTGTGGATGATAAAGAGAAGCTTAGGGCAGAAGTATTTCACAAACCCAGATCGAGTCAGGAGCACGAAATGTTTGCCCGAGGAGCTGAAAGAGGCAGACTGACCTGTATATGGAGATGTTTTCTATCAGCTGGTTTGAGGCACTGTCGTACAGGATGATTCCACGAGGGGAGACCGTTAACGAGACTTTCTGGAGCTTTTTTCCGCTGGCTTTGGCCTGGAGAGCAGGAAGGGTGGAGAAACAAAGGGTGGAGACAAAAAGAGGGAGTGCGAGTGAGCTAACAGAAGTGAGGAAAAAAAAAACAACAACAGTCTGAAACTTGGGCTGCTAATCTCGATTCAGTGTGGGTTAAAAAAAGTGACTCTTACTTTATCAAGTCTGTTACTTAAAATGACGTCCCATCCAGGAGGAAACATCCTCGGCAGGGGGGCGCTGAGGGCAGCCAGCAGATTAAGCCCAATCAGAGCCTCTGACTTCATTCACCGTGTCCCACTATTCTGCTGCTGCTAACTTCATTATCCACTGAGCTGCCAGATCCAATAACATTAAGCCTTCTGCACCGCGATAAAGCTGACTGAGCCACAGTGTCCACACACTAATTGCATCCTCCTCTAAATGTCAACCTGGGCCTTAGGGAGGCAGCCAACCAGTCACTTCTCACCGACACCTCGGCGAGGTCGTAACAGAGAAAACTTCTGAGTAACTAAAATATTTAAGGAGCAAAGGTGATGATGTGGGGACGATGTCACATATGCTCAAGAAAGACTCCTTTTCTGAACTGAGATGCATTAAAAACAGATTTTAGATGCCCCATGTTTAGGCTACAGTGTGTGTGTGTGTGTGTGTGTGTGTGTGTGTGTGTGTGTGTGTGTGTGTGTGTGTGTGTGTGTGTGTGTGTCGCCTCACCGTAGCCACTATCCTCTTGACAGCTGCTGCAGAGAGCTCCTCCCCTTTGGGCTGCTCAACCATCGTCACCCCCAGGTACTTGAGCTGGAACGTCATGCCCTCCAGCAGGGTCTCCCTCGTGTCCGTCCAGTTCTCCGGGAGCTCTGCAAGATGAGATGCACACCAGTGACCCTCCTGCTCACCACCATCCAACTGTTTGCACCGCCGGGCAGCCTGAAAAATCCCCCGTCAGACATGTCGGCACAGCTCGTGGGCTGCAGCAGATGTGACAGCAGCCAGAACTCGTCCTTATCGTGGGTTTCTATGACCTCCTTTCACAACGGTAAGAATGTGCTTTCCTACACTTGCTAAAATAATCTTTGGCCTCCCGCCGGCTGCAGCTTTAACTGGGACTGCGTGCAGAAGTGCTGGCTCAGTGCCTCCCACCTTCACAATCAGCTGATTTTATTTGGAAAATAACTTTAGTTTATTTAACAAAGCCGTGCAACACTTTACCGTAACACTAAGAACGCTTTGAGTTTCAGGCCCTCGGGGTACAAATCCAGCAGAAACGAGCGCCGGTGCCCTGGATGTTTGATCTCATCTTTGATCGGTTTTCTGGTCGTTTCCTGGAGAAAACTTCAAAAATACATTTTGTGTAAACTTTGTGTGGACCATCGGTGGCTGCTCAGAGCAAGTCGCAGCATGTGAAACCCCTTTTTTTAAACCAACATTCAGATTCAGGCTCCTTTCCAGCTGTGACGACTTCTGTTTCCTCAGGCACTCGAGTTTTGACAAACAGCACGGCGTTTGGGTTTTTGAGTACAGCACAGTGACTTCAGTTCATCATCACTTGTTTCATATATTTTTTAATGAAACTACTGAAAGAAAAACCTTTTTATTTATTTATTTATTTATTGCGGTGCAGCAGCGATCTGGCATTTCTCTCTGAAATTGTTAATCCTCTAATTTCTTTTTAATCATGAAGTAAAGAAATGAGATTTCATCTGTCCTCACACTTACGCCCTGAACCCGAACGCTGCCCGGCTGCGAATCAGTTCGATGAGACACTGAACGGACTTTAACCTGCAGCGTCGTCACAGCTTTGTGTGGTTTTTATGTAAAATCACTTCTATCTTGTTTACACGTGTTCAGTTTTGGTTTCATTTCTGCCCGTTTCAGTGTTTGGTTCGATCTGATTCAGCGTGCGTCAGGAGCACAAAGCTCACATTAGAGCACGACGACGCGAACCGCAGCTTCTGAAGGCGGAAACGCGTGCACCCACGAGGCTGGCTGTGACCTCAAACTTAACCAACTGCGTCCGGCTAAACTACGCGGAGCATTTTCAGCAGCAAATATGCGTCTGATAGCAAAGTGCTGCTGTCTGGTACATGTGAGAAAAAGGAAACTTCAGACAATGAAACAATAGTGACGAAGCACCGTTTCAAAGGACGCAAGCGTCGTCATGAAGCTGGAATTGTTTCGAGGAAATGTGGAGCTGCCCTTACAATGTAAGAGGGGTTTGTGTTTAATTTGCACAAGTCTCACACACACACACACACACAGCATAACATCAGCTTTTTTAATTACTCCTCAGTGCATCTGCTCCGTTTTTGCTCTGATGTTGGTAAATCTTATACACACAATTAAGCAGAGTCTCAGGGTTAACGTTAACCCTTTTCCCCCTCATCCCCCTTCATTCTGTTAAAAACATTTACTAAAATAAATTTCACACTTTAAAGGGGGACAAACAGCATTGTCAGTGCTACTGAGGATCTGTATCTCTTGCAGTTACTCTCGCCTGTTTGCCACACTTCATTTATAATCCCGCCAACTACTGCCGGCGAAGCTGTTCACAAAAGGCGGCTCAAGGTGAATTTGTTCTCGTCTTATTGTGCTGGGATGAAGAAAGCCTCGGCGTCTGGGCGAGTGACACCAAATCCCCGACACCCGTGTTCAGTTCGTGACAGCAGATCGCATCGGACGCCCGGCAAAGCAGAGCAAAACTGAGCGAATTAGAAACCAGGTGCATGTGGAAGTTCACACAAGTGTACGACGGCTGTCACTGCTCAGCCATTCGCTCCAACAGTAAACAAGCCACGCTCTCCTTGAAGCTCATAAAAGGTTTATGGACTCGCCTCTGTGCGGTGGGATTGAGTGAAGGGCAGAGGGAATCCGTTTGTCCCCTCAAAAGATCCATTAGAAAGCATTAACAGCCACAACGCCAACCCGGTATCTTCAAGGAGATCCTGCTGCCAGTGCAGTGTTCCTGCCCAACATGTGCAGGCAGGTGCAAGAGGGCAGAAGTTTGGGCCTCTTTCAGGCTTTCAAATGTGCTGTTTGTTAAACCGGCACCCCACCAAAGAGCGTGGTCTTCACCAAAGGACTACAATACAATCTATCCATTTTTAAAGTTGCGTTCATTCACTGAAGTTCAAATAAAACAGCCAAAAATAGCAGAAAATGCATAACTAGCATTAAAGGAAACACAGACTCTTTGTCTACATGCAGACCAATCGTTAAGTGCGCAGTCACGCTCGACGGTCCCAAACGAGCAGCAAACGTCTCATTAGACACGCAGCATTTAAAAACTTCTGGGCCACACCGATGCTGAAAATACCAGCACGGCACCATCAGGTTTTAAAGTCTTTACGTGACACCATCTTTGAACGTTTCCCTTCCAGAAGGCTGAAGGCTGGTGGTGACCAACAAGGTCGACATCACCGCATCACGATGATACTGTAATTTCAATCATTTAACATATTTATTCAGTCAAATTAAACCTCATGCAGTGATTCAGTTTAAAAATGAGGTATTTCCCTGGACCCACTGATCATACAAACCACGCCGTCCCATTACCACCGGACTCGCTGCAGTCTAACAGCAGGTTGTGCAACACAAAGCTCTGCAGCAGGAACTGAAGTAATCAAAACAGGAAGCAAAGCGACTGCAAAGGTTTACTCAACGTTTTTTGACAGAAGGTCTCATCAGTTCCAAATTTCCCTCTGAGCTCCTGCAGTGATTTATCATCGCAGGTAAAGACCCACCCACCCACACACCTGTGCCAACAGAACACCAATCATCTGGCACGCACCTCCCTTCGCAGGGGTGACAGCGGTGCGCTTGATTTATAACAAGACAAAGAAAGAAAGAAATGCAACTTTGGCAAATAATAAAGTCCTAATTATTTTGTTTTTATAACTGTATGTGGCAAAAACTGTAACGGATATAAAAATGTGCTTACAGACGCAGAACTGTCAGTTTATACTAAATCTTTAAGGACAGGTGAGAGAAAACTTTAACTAGTTCCCATTTTGGAAAAAGTAAGTAAGTACTTAATTACTTAATTTAAAAAAAATAAAAATGCTGGGACTACTAATGTCCCAAAAAAGCATTTCATTTTTCCAAAGCTTTATGAACACAGTTACTGTAAACAACGGCTTAAGACACCATATAATTTAGGGAACATTTGGAAAGAGATGCTAGCCTGTAATATTCCTCTGTTCTCCAGCCAAACCAACCCTCTGTGAGTGGTTATGGAGAATGGTTTATAATGGTCTAAATGCAGCTCCAACCAAACCCGTACTTAAGTAATGGGCGAGTCTGACAGTGAACGCCCACTCCAAGGTCGAGCTCTTTAAGCTCCCGAGGGCGGCGAGCAGATGAAGCCCTCCTCCTGTGCCGATCCTGCAGTTGCATTAGTGACCGGGTAAGAACGACACTCGCTGTAATAGAATCTGTGGTGGAGAATCACTAGCTGCTATTCATCACTGAAACCGAGTTACGAGCAGTCTGAGGAGACCATAAGTGCCCATTAGGAGGGGCGGGGCCTCGAGATGTTTGCACACAGAAGCGGCATCCAGCAGAGCTCACACTGCCCATCTGAGCCACAGTCCAATCATCTCATACGTTTTACTACACACAGTAAGCCGTTTTATTGTTGTGCATTATTTTACGCTATGAAGCTACTTTATTGTGTTATATTCAGCTTTCATGAGTAAAATGAATTAACATTTCATTTAAATGTTACTTTCTTTTTATTCAGCTCCACACTGTTTTATATTCTTCTTTATTCTCCTTTCCTTTCCTCACATTTTCCTATCTCTTCCCTTCTTTCCTTACCTCGCTGCTCCTCACCTTACCTTTGTTGTGCTTCCCTTTCCTTACGTCTCATTACCTTTCCTTTCTTCACCTCACATTGTCACTCCTTGCCTTGGCTGACCTCCCTTTTCCTTACTAATCCTCTCCATTCCTTTCCTTACTTCTCCATCCTTAATTCCGTTTCCTTTCCTCTCCTTACCTCATACAGGTAGAAACACAGGCTTTACCTGCTCGGCCCTAGCATCTCTAACCCTGAACGCTGGCTCGTGTTTGTAGGAGTGACAGCGAACCTTCAGCTGAGAGCGTTTCAGTGTTTACAGAAAAGCAACACTGACAGGTCCGCTCCAATGAATTTCAACAAACCGTCAGACGTGCTCTGTAAATGCTCCGAGTGATTCAAGGCCGAGGAGAGACATCAATCACATCACGCACACACGCGCACACACACACACACACACACACACACACACACGCTAAGAAAGGCGAGCTGCTGTACTACGGATGACCAGCAGTTCACCCTCACTGCAGGGACTCGGGAATCTCCCATCGAGGGAGGATCTGAGAAGACGACTGTGAGACAAGACGACCCAGATAACAAGAGGAGGTTTTTAGTTCAGGCAGATGAGAAGATGAATCTGAGAACAACGGCTTTCTTCAAAAGCCGACATGATGTCGGTTCAAATGAGCAGCTCTGGTACTGGAGCTATTTTTAGCCGGAGCATACACCCAGAGTACTGCTTTATATGCAATAATAATCCATTTTCATATTGGTCGCATTTGCATTGGCACAACTAACACCCCCACCAGCAGCAGCCTCCCTGCAGCTGCAGCGCTGATCAGAGCGAACTTCAAAGGCTTCCCGGCCAGTCAGTGAGAGCCGCTCGTGGGTGACGCTGCCTGTAAATAAGCCTGAGAGCGCAGGTGATGGAGCGCCGCCGTTAGATACAACAGGTGGAGCCGCTGCTTAGCAGTGAGCACGGGGGCTTAGGTAGCCGATCTTCTTCAAAGGACGGAGCGGGTAAATAAACGGGGGTGGTGCATTTGGTCCCTTTCTGGGTGCTGCTCTGCAAGACCACAAGTTTTTACAATGCGATGTGCTACAAACACACGAACACGGCTGATTCTGGCCAAAGAGTCCCTCCGGACGGACAGTGCAAACGAGAGCATACATTTTGACACTTAACTGTATTTTCCTCAGTTTGACAGCCTTCCTACCATACTACACTGAAGTAAGAAAGCAATAAATAAACCATTAAATGAAAGACAATGGGGTGTTTTTGTGTTTGTTTTTTAAATATTGAGAAAGTTTACTCTTATTTAAACGGGCCCACAATTAAAAAGAAAGAACAGAATATTTTCTGTGATTTAAGAAAAAAAAAAACTCTTATAATTAAAGAGTCTGGATAACGAGCAGCCACTGCGATACTTTCAGTCACAGGTCTAGAGAACAGTCACTGATCGGGGAAACAAACTCTTCTCTGCACTCACTGACAAAACTGGGGAACGGATGCTGGAGGTTGCTGCAATCGTTGGCTGAAACTGGTCACAGAGAGGTGCACAGCGCCGTACCAAAAACCTCCTCACAATGGCTTTGGTGGCTACCAGGTTGGCGGCCTCCATGCCAACGATGAGTGACTGCAGCAAACACTCCGACCGTTTGCCTCAAAAATAAATAAATGTCCCAGTTGCACCAGCAACCATTTTTGCTGCAGCATCTTTGTGACAGCAACCAACCTCCAGCAACCAGCTGCCACCACCTTTGCCTGCACATGTCCCCAGTGACCTGTGGTTGTTGGTTATTAATAAACTGAAATCTGAGCAGGAAACTAAATGAAACTATGAATAAATAAATTTATTTTTTAAATTATATATATATATATATATATATATATATATATATATATATATATATAAAAAATCAGGAGGAGCAGCTTGTAGTTTGTTCAGTTTTCTGCTGCACTGAGTGAACTTTAATAAAGTTATCCTTGGAAATAAAGTCTCAGTCCATTTTTAATTTGCACGTTTTCTTCCATGTTTAAGTTTTGATATGACAGGTTAAAGGCAACAGTATCACACACCCATAATAACCCCTGACAAAAGAGCCTTTGACAGCCACTCACTGAAGCGTAATCAGCCTGTAAATCACACAGTTCACTCCACCAATCAAAAACCTGCAGCCATCCTCTCCGTCTCCTCCGCCTCCCCCTTCCTCAGACAAGTTTCAACACTCCCGGCAGCAGCAGATGAGGCGAACCAGGAAAACTGTCCGGCTGCTTCCTCCCTCAGCTGCTGATCTCAAACCTTTAAAGTCCCGACAGCTCGCAGTAAACTGAGACGAACGTAATGTGTAACATCTGGATCAAATGTTCCTGTAACCGAGTGTGATAACAGCTCGTTAAAGCAATCAGATTTCTGCACAGAGAGCCTCTCATGACACTGTCGGAGTATTTCAGATCACACTTCGAGCTCCTGAAATCTCAGGTTATTTCACAGGATTTCAGTTTAGGACCGCTCAGGAAAGTAACCTGCGCATCCACAAAGTCAAGCAGTGAAAGCCTTCATGTCTGGGCCTTTGTCACGTCTTACACATCTCCCCTCAGCTGTGTCATTTTACTTTTCTCTGATATTAAAAGAGTAGAGCTGAGCAATCTTTCATTTCAAGTCTGCCGCTTATCCCGGTCCAAGTTACAACAGCAGCAGTCTAAGGAGAGATGCCCAGACCTTCTCCTCCAGGTCTTCTGGTGGGACCCTGAGGCTTTCCCAATCCAGCCGAAAGACATGATCTCTCCAGCATGGACCTGCAAAAACACCTCACCTACGAGGTGCCCAGGAGGCATCCTGGTCAGATGCCCAAACCTCCTCAACTGGCTCCTTTTGATGTGGGAGCACCAGCTCTTCTCCTGAATGACGGAGCTGAGCTCAGACAACCTTCAGAGAAAGCTCATTTCTGCTGCTTCTCTCTGTGATGCTTGCTCCTTCATCAACAATACTCTGAGGTGCTGGAACTCCTCCACCTGAGACACCAACTCGTTCCCATGCTTTTCCAGCAGATTGCCTATTCCAGGTTAGGAATGAGTTTCATCCCCTCCCTGCCAGGCTGTGGCAGGTTTACAATTATAATAAAAGTTCACAGAAATCCACATAATTAATAAATCCACTATTTTACCAAAGTCTGTGATGAATCTTGTTAAATAACTGTGATCCCAGTATGATATATTATTACAATATAAAGCAATGATTATCTTTACCATAACCGGCCTGCCCTATGAAGAGGCCGGTCCCTGTACAGCTTCGTCGTGCCAAGCGTAGCTCGTTTACTCTGGTCCGAATCAACTGATGAGTTTATAAACTTGCAGCTTTTTCCTTGGGATTACTTTTCTAGACAAAGAAAATTCCACACAAACTCCAAGAGAACCAAAATGCGTCACTGCAACCCGACGAGGACGTTCAGATGTGTCAGCAGCAGCCAAAACAGGAAGAAAGTGCAGCCCTCGGTTCACAGCTAGTTCCTACAACCTGTGTACTGGGCACATACAGAGTACTCTCATCACATCCCAGAATGCAACGCGTACGTGGACAGAGGAAGGCGATTAGCTCGGACTTGCCACGTACACCTGATAGCTGAGCCACATCACGTTTTCACCATAAACAAATCGATCCGAAACCCTCTGGAGGAGGCGGCCGTGGTCCGCACCTGAGCCAGAGATCCATTTAAATGGACTGAACAGGAGACTAACCCTCCTGAGGTGGAAAACCGTTAGAAGTCCTGCACTCCTGAGAGGACATCACTTCAACGGGAATGATGCTCTCCCTCCAAGCGGGGAAATAAAATATAGAGGACCTTCATGAGGACAGCCAGGTGGTGGGATTTAAGGTGTGTTGACTGATTCACAACATCAACTCTCACACAGTAGGACAAAAGGAAACAGTCCACCTTAAAAGTCACCCAAAGCAATATGACACAGATAAACCCTAAATAAAGCTGCGTGCTGAATACGGGGAAACTGCACGTTCACGTTGAAGTTTGGCTTAAACTGTACTCACCGTTCATCACGCCACATCTCAGAGGAAGCTTTGAGGGGTTAACTAACCCAAACTAACCCAAGCTGCAGCCGTCCATCTTCTTTAGTGGTAAGAGGCTGAAAACATAACATTAAAGGTCCTGGCCTCTCCTTTAAGAGCAGATCATTACCCAGGACTTTTCATGAAGTTTTAATGAAGCTAAAACTACAGAGGGAGAGGGTCCTTTTGATGCAACAAGACACTAGGAGAAGCAAGACGGCACAGAAGTCTCTGGAATTCTAATCAAAGGGATTTGCAATGAGCCTCGCAGGATCAGAGAAGCAGTGGTGGTGGTGGTGGGTATTTTGGTCAAAGCCAGCACAGAGGAAATGAAGCAGACAGTTTGGATAAGAAGGGAGGTCAGAAAGGATCAGTATCGCTCTCCTTCTCAACAGCCTGAGACGGTGACCATAACGAGGAGAGAGGATCTGCTCTTTTTGGCTATGCCTCTACTCTAAGGATGGACAGAAGGTGAAAAAGACAGACGGAGGCCTGGAGACAGTCATAAATAAAGACTGAAGCAGATGAGAGAGAAAAGGGAAGCAAAATAACCAAAATAAACTTTACCACACGGTAAAAATCTGCAAATGAAGGCAGCAGAGGCCCATAAGTGCACCCTGTGTACAACAAACGTAACAAACGTAAGGGACAATTAGAGAGATGCAACAGTTTAATCACCGTGGAGCCGGCAGGAGCGCTCGGCTGCGCCGCGAGTGCAGACTGAATAATGCAGTTAATGCTCTGAGCTCAGAGAGGGGGCGACGGAGCCATACGGGGACAAAAAAAAAAAAACAAAAAAACCCACAAATCATCACCAGAGCCGCGCTGACAACCGAGTCATCCTGTCACTGCCATCCATTCTGCTTCCAGCTGACATTAATGACGTTTCTCTGCCTGAAAACGGATGAAAGCTCATCTCCAAATACAAGACATGATTGCACAAGTGTTGGGAACAAATACAAGATAACAGTCTTCAGCCCGAGGGGGACGCATGATTTGTGTTTGGCCCCAACAGCTTTACTACAGGAGGGCAGCCACAAAATTGCCCCCCCCCAAGACTCTTATTGCTTAGGAGCATTTTAACTTGCATCTCCGAGCTCGTCCAGTCAAACGATGCAGAATTCAGACCTTTACTGCCAGCCAATAACCATAATTTTCTCCCTTCCTCGTGACTGCGAGCCCTCCTCAGCCTTCAGCTGGTCCAGAACGCAGACTCCAAAGCGTTCCAGCTCAGATCGCGCACCCGCAAGACAATGCTCGCAATTCCACCTGAAATAGCGCTGGTGCTTGGATTCTTGGGGACAACGTTGCTGTTGCTAGGGAGCGCTTCCTCGTTAGTGCCTTCAGTTTCAGTGACGTCTCCTTTGCTGCGACTGTATTTATCCGAAACCAACTTTCCAAAGGGCCGATAAACACCGACAGCCGGTCATCACAAATCAGCCCTTTTAATTTGCCCTTTGACCATTATTCCCACTTCATGCTGTATGGATGCATGTGTTTGTATGTACTCTCTGCTTTAAAAACTGCAATACAAGTAAAGTTTGCTGTAACTTTGGTGAGACCGAGTCAGACCTGCATCTTTACGCGATGAATCACAATCAAATCCAACTGTGGGGAATTACTGTCCCAGCAGGACGTGGGAAAATCCTTTTATATTCCTGCGACTGACGACATCCAACGACTGAAAGCTGTTGGTATGTGAGGAAACTGCTGTAGCAGTTATTTATTCACCCACGTTTGCTGTGAATCATTCTTTCAGACCGTAGCGAGTGGAGAGGGCCAACAGCCAGACTCCAGGGCTCGAGCCTGCAGCACCGACAGTTTCCCCCCTTTGCTGGATCAGAAAGGAGCTCCACTGCACCGAGAACTCTGCACGGCGCCGTGCGAGAGGAAGCGATCCCCGTCCATGCATCTGCGACCTCTGGATCCCAAACTGTGACTGACTCAGTGTTTTTGGCCTGGCTGGACACGTTACGGCACACCTGGATACCTTCTCGTGACCGGGATGGGAAATCCAATCTTCTCCGCCATTTCAGCTGGTTTAAAAAAATAAAATAAAATTTTATGCTCACGCAGGGGAATCAGCCCAGGAGGAAAAAAAAAAAGGGAGGAAAAATATTTGGCAAACCGCGGGGGCTCGGTCCTCGCTTTGGTTGGAGATGTGCGTCACCCTGGGATACTGGGAAAGGCTGTGCTGTCTGGCTGCCTTTCATACGGTCCTCTCAGAGGATCCGGGTTTAACAGAGGTAACACTGCGGCTCCACACTCAAACAAACTGCAGCGCACGAACAACCTGATGTCCAAAGGGTGCATTTAAAGCAGTATGATTAACATGATTCTGGATTTTTCTTACATAAGCAGGCCAACAGGAACAGTGTGACAGACTCTTTGAAAGATTTGCTTCATGAGTGGACTGTGAACAGTCTCTCATCGTGCAGATGAGCTCCAAATCCAGTTTCCACAATAGCACTTGTTCTTTTCTGCAGCCTTGGGGAGCTCGCTGCAGACTCTGGTTTGAGTCAGACCCTCTCAGGGGAGGAAGCTGAACGAATGTCAAGGAGCGCCGCCAGAGCAACCCTGGCCTCCGAGTAGGAAAAACAGGAGATGGGAAGCACAGGTACAAGCTGCTAAGCAGTGCCTTTCTAAGTAAGACAGAGGAGGACTGGCCATCAAATCTCTGACAAACAGACATAAATAAGTCCCCAAATATCCTACCGACATCAGCTGGTGTCCACTTCATTTATGGTGAGCAGCTGATTGGGTTATATCCTTCATTACTGAAGGTATATAATCTTCTCACACTGGTACAGTCTGTCGCTTGGGCTGTGTTGTGCCGATTTGCAGTGTTAAAGGTGTGCGATGCGTGTCAAGGTGAGAGTGGCACGGACGCCAGGACCAAAGATTTCCCAGAAGATCTTTGCATTAGAGCAGCGATGACGTCACCGTCTCACCTGTCAGTGTTTTGATGTTTTGTTTCTGTGCGTTATGCAGAATTTGTTAAACCTGTGCTGTAATTACAGAATCCTAAACTTCCTTTAAGACCTCATTTCACCCACGCCTGAGACGACCTCCTTTAATCTCACAGCAACAAAACGCGTTCAACAATAAGACGATTTCGGAGTTATTAGATTCCGGTCAGGATGCTCTGGGCTAATTTAGAAAGTGCCGACTCAGGCGAGGAAAGACGCCTGAAGGTACACGCAGAGACAAAAGCACAGAGCTCGTTGGGAAAGAAACACTCGGCTTCTAAGTGAGCCACAAAAAAAAAAAAAGTTAAGTTCTACATCTAAGCCGATATCTTCTGTTCAGCCTTTTGATTTCACTCGCAGTAAAATCATCACTCACAGACCCGGGCATTATGGGAAAAGGCTGAGAGGGAGCATTGTTGAGAAGAGAAAGACCGTGCTAGTCAAAGGGAAAAAGTGTGTTAGTCCACATGGGACGATTATCATTGTCCGTCCCTGCCTGGTACAAAAACTGGTACAGTACCATTGTTCCCAACTCCCTTTCAGCTTCTGTGGAAGCAGTTTTACAAATGACTGAAAAACCAGGTCAAAGACTCTGACATACACAAATAAAAGCATTAAGCACAAATGAGCACAGAGGCATTAACAGACGAGTCCACTGAGGGAGCGATCGATACGAAACAAGATAAAAACGAGGAGTCAGCGAGGATTCGCGTAGCTCATCAGCATCCCACCTCTTCTGCCTCCCCGATGCTTCGCCGCCGTCGTCTAGACCTGCAGCTTCATCATAATAATCGATGCTGATAGACAACGGTCCTAAAGAGGCGGCGCACGTGTTGCACGAGCGTGCAGCTATCAGCGTTTAATTTTTTTTGGCCCGTTTGAAACCATTTTTTGGCCAGGTTTCAGGAAAGGATTTGCAGAAAATAAGAGTCTTATAGTTTAAGTCTTAACATTGAGACACATGTCACTCAGTGCTGGCTAAATCCACTCAATGAAGGAAAGTGAGGAGATGAGAGGAGAAATGAAAGGTCATGCCAGTCAGGGATTACAGCGGATGACCAGCTGAGGCCAGAACGTACTCTCAGCAGGGATCTGGTTATGAAAGTGATCCTTAAAGCGCTCTGTGCAGAGTCACGGCCAACGCGGCTCAAATTATCCTCACCGATGACGATGCGGTCGCTGTAAAAACAGGGGCGCTTCCTGTAGTCTGAAGGTGAATGTACACTTACACCAAAACTCTAAATTATTAAAAGACAGGTCGCTCTCTTACGTCAGCCACGATGAAAACAACTGAAAACCCGGCGAGGTCAGAAGTTCCCACGCAGAGGAGCGGAAGACGCTACGCTCATGCTGGACAAATGTTTGTTGATTTTCCTTCAGCTTTAACAGAGTTCAGCCAGCAGGCCTTTCTAACAATTTCTCCCAACAATCCTTAACTTCCTGATCGGCTCAAGGAGTCTGGATAAATGGAAGTTTGCTCCTCACAGGGATCAGTATTTATCCGGTACACAAATATGAGTCAGCAGGAATGGAAACACGACCGGTTATTGAAGAGAAAAAGATATAATCAGTGATTTAGGAAGATGCTCTCAAACACTAGAGGTCACATTCATTAAGGCTCAGATATTATAACTACCTCGGGACAATTATTTACTCATAACTGAACTCTGAAGCAGACTAAAGCTGTGCTCAAATATGTTCTTACTCCCATACCGGCAAAACCACCGTGATCCTATTTCCCGAGCTTTAACCGACTCTGTCGTGTCTCCTTCCTGTTGTGGTTTGCACGTTTATCTTTTTACCTTTAAAGAACAGAAACTGTACAGCAGACGGCTGGCTCGATTTTACTTGACTCCTCGCAGCCTTTGCGTAGAGTTTCGGTTTCTGTTCATCTGCTTTCATACGTCAGCATTTTACACCCAGGACCGCAGGCCTGCAGCGTGACCCTGAGGTTTAAGCAGCATGCAGGTCAGCCCTGCAAATACAGATGTACTCTCTGCACCAGCGTCAGGACACTGAAGTTCTGAAGACCTCAGTAAATACTCTTAAACAATATATCCCAACGAGCCATGACCAATTAGGTGTACAAGTATCTAACAGTAAAAATAACCCGGGTTGTGCCCTGCTGGTCCAGGGCAGAAGGACAAACAGTTTAGAGTCAACAATAAGAAAGATAAGCCGAGCAGAACGGCTGAATCAGCGCCAGCCTGACACCAAATGTAACAAACCAAAGCAAACGACCCTGAGAGATATGAGCACTCAGAGACAGAAATCATGGGAGGAAACCAGCTCACAGACTCCCGGGCAGGTGAAGTCATTTCCTTTATGAGGTTGGAGGAGCCTTGGATTAGGGCCCGATAGGAAAAATAAATAAATCCGGTTCAGCATCCGAATCGGACACGAGGCCGAGGCCCACCGCAGGGCAGAGCGACTCTTTGGATTCTGGATGCCGGTCAGACAGAAACGGTGTAAAGAAATTTAGAAACACTTTGATGGGAGAATGCAATCATTTACTGCCCAGTGCTTCCTCCAAGCCCTGCCAGACCGAGTATTATGGTATTTAGCGTTTTTAAGCTAGCTAATTTATTTCATAAGCCTTCTGTTGTCATTAGCCATTTTTGTGCATATAAACAGCATGAATGAGCTAGCAGAAAAATAAATAAACATAAATAAAGCCGAGCCAGCTGAGTCGGACGTTCGCGTTCCCACGTGCAGCTCTGACACTAAAGCCAAGAGAAGTTCAGGGCTGCAGCGCTTCATGGAAACAGCTTTATATTCATAAATAATCCTCTTCACGGTCCCGGGGAGTTCATATACAGAATGACTTAATGGTAAAGAGAAAGCATGAAATGTGAGGGATTCGCTCCAAGCTGTGGCTCGTGGACATATCAGAGCTTTTTAAGGGGAAAGGGTTAAAAGAGGAGCAGTTTTGAAGCAGGTACTCCAGACTAGCAGGTTTTACCTGAGTTACCTGCAGGTTAAAGGCAGGAGTTTGATTCCTTCCTGCTGACCCGGCACACAAAAGAATCCATAAATCGTTACAGCTTCACTGAGTCACGTTACAGAAAGAAAGGCCGTACCTACTGTAGGTGCACAGTAATGCGCTCATGCTTGGGGACCTCTGTAGCTATTTCAGTATTACTGACTCACTGGCTCAACAGATTAAAGGGAAGGAGGCGTAATTGCTGACTGGGAGACTGAACTACTAACAAAGGTGGCCATCTAAATACACTTAATTGGTATTGTAGGCTCTCTTCTTCCTCCAACAGCCTAAAGTGGCGTTTAGCTGCCAAGATGGCCCAACAATGAACCAAAACAACACTGACCATATGTCTAGACATACGGCTAAAGGAGATTACGTCAATTATTTCTTTCCTCAAAGTCATACTGGTTTGCCAGCGGGCTTTCTACCCCTGCTCCTTCTCTGCGTTCTCAGGAAGGCAGAGTTAAAGGAAAGCAGTCTGCACAGTGAAAATAGGTGCAAATGTGTTTTATCCTATTATTTTTAACAGAACATAAACAAAAAGTTTATTTTCCAGCTTTTTCTGCCTTGAATAGATTTATTTATTCAGAACTAAATATAAGATTTTAGTCCGAAATAATACTACCCAGAAAAAGATCCACATTTCCAGTCACAATGCAAATAGATGCCCCCCCCCAGCAGTAACTATCGAGTTTAAATGTAACAGATAACGGGCTGTAAACCAGGAAGGTCGTTACAGCGCCATAAAGGAACCCTGCAGGATGCGAGCTCCATTACAGCCCGCCACACACATTTGGATGACTGTGTAGGTGACGTGGCCGGTGCGGGGCACTTTATGGAGTTATGGATGCAGCTTGCTAGCTTTGGCTGACAACTTAGCACCCACCCTTTTATAAATCTGGGTGGTGTCTGAGGTCATTCTTTTAATTACCACACCCGATATGAAGGGCTGAGGTCATCTGTAGAAAAAAGAAAAAAATGTTTTAAAAGCACTTTTGGACACTACTGATTCACGAGTCAGCAGCTTGTAGAACAGCATTTAGCAGAAATAACACAAAAAGAATGGGATCAAGTTATCAATTACCTGCAATCTGTTGGCAATAATATGGTGATCAACCGATCAATCTGCAAAAACTGCAAATCTGTCACTGTCTGCATCCACAGAGATTCACATTCAGAGCACAGCCAGAACCTCAGAGTTGAAAAAGAAATTCCTCCACAAAAAGTGATGCAATTGCTGCAGGATGGTGTTTTTCCTGCAAAATGATACTCAGCAACCTCACTGCTGTAGAGGAATAGAACCAGAATACAGTCAGCTGGCAGCAGAGAGCCGCGCTGCAGATGAGTTGTCCTCAATGTGCTGCAGTTTGATGGCAATCTGTCTGCGTTTATAAATTAGACAGCAGTTCGGACCCTGGTTGTTTGGAGACGGGTTGCCTCCAACCAGGAGACGTACAATCCAAAGTGGTCTCCAGGAGGTTGTTGCACTCTCAACTTCTGGGAAACCACTTCGTCTCTGCAACTATTTGCAGTTGTAGAAAAAAATAAATAAATTATGCAGTCACCAAGCGCCCACCCGTTTATCCTAGTTGCAGAGAGGCAGCCAAGCTATTTTTACTCCACTGTGAATGAGCAGCAGGAGCGCTGTACACGAATGCCCGCAACACTGCGAGACCTGCAGAGAACAGCTACTCCGAGTCATTGCTGCCAAAGGTGGTTCTACAAGTGCCTGAGTCATGGCGTGAGTGATTCTTGAAACAGCCACGGCTCCAACAGACCAAAGTCACGGCGGCTGACACCGAGCGCGACCTCTCTGAACGCAGCGTGAACGCAGCGCTGCCTCTGAAAAGACGACAAAATGCAGGCCACGAAAATCAGCAGCAACACACGTGAAGTTCAGACACGAAGGTGTTAAATGAAAGTGTGAATGGTTTAAGAACACACACACACACAAACACTCTGGTGTTTAGTCAACAGAGACATTAAGAAATTAGTGGCTTCACTATTGATAACCTCAGAGAGGAAAGCTTTTTGACCATGAGAGGAAAATGTCTCTTAGGTAGAGACAGGGATTTCCTGCCTCTGTCTCACTCACTCACACACACAGTTTTCGTGACCTAAAAAGATGTTTGTTACATACCACCTATTTTTTAAAAAAAAAAAAGAAGCTAACTATGTGGCTGTAATGAGAGGACAGCACAGGGAGTCATTTTCTGCCCCTAAAAAACAGCTATTTAAAACCATGCAGGAAATGACCACAACAGGCAGAGCACGCGCCGACCTCGGGCTATTTTAGCGGTGCTGATACGTGGCAATCATTCAAAGACACGGCAGCTTAATGGAGACAATAACAGAACCTGTTATGATCCACCTCTGACAGCAGGAGGAGAGGAATGCAGCGCTGATGCATGCCAACGCTGTGAATATGCTGCTCTGACAAGGCCAAGCCCACGCACGCACACACACATGAGCAACAAGACCGAGGAGGCAAAACTTTGCCCCAATTACATCTGCAGACTGAAATGTCGTACCTTTAAGGTAATGCAAGCCAAGCAGGAAGGCACAAGATTGAGTCTGGCTGCATGTCCTAAAAATAAATAAAAAGGAGGTCCACTTCAGAGAAGCTACTTAGACCACTAGTTAACACAATCTGCTTTTAACTCACAACATCAGAACAGCCAAGCGTGACATTACATTACCAGACTGAAAAAAAGGGGAAGGTGATGTGCTGTTTCATCACACACATAACAGATTTTGAAGCTCGTTTCTCTGCCTCAGCCCTCCATGACTGAGACAGAGACTAAAGATCCAAAGGGCTGGTGTTGTTCAGATATTAACAGTAACTGCACAGAACACATGGGGCACATCAACAAGACAGAAACTGAGATCTTGAGACTAATCTGGTTCCTGCCGTTTGCACGGCCAGCAACAGCGTACGGCCATAGGTATCAGCAGGCGGCAGCTGAAGCTGCTGTGGTGATGAACGACTGCAGGTCAGCATTTTATTAACACCACCAAAGGCAACGCAAGGTGTGTGAGGAACGCCGTTACATACAAAGTTAATGCAAAGACGTGAACTGGCACAAATGCACGCTGGGCAACACAATCTGCTTCAGTGAAAATTTAACCTCAAACTGTGGCGATGAATGCCCGTCAGGCTGGATGCTTCTGCCGCCATCGGTGAAGGAGAACTACATTTCCTCTTGTTTCTAAACATTTTAAGAAATAAAAAATATTTTATTCTTCAGTAAGCGTGGCAGCAATGGCAGGAGAGCGCAGAGCTCGCCGAGACCTGGAAATCACTCACTAAGACAAGAGTATATTTAAATGTCAGTAATTACAGTGTTTAATGTGAGAAGCTGTAAACTGGTGGCCCCACAGGAAAGACAAGTTTATACTGCATCATACTAAATGCAAGGTACACGGAGAGGTGTTGAAACACGACATTAGAAAATGATTGTAAAACAGATAAAATCACAGCTAGAAGATGAGCCCAGAATCAAAATGTAGGTTAAATAAAGTTATTTACTATTACTTATTTTAGGCAGCTCGCCTGTTCCACATGGTGAAACAGCCTCTGCCCCCGCTCCCCCGACAAATCCTAAGAGGAAAACTAACCAACTTCCCAGACTTCAATAAAAGCTGTAGCTTAGGCAGCTTCTTCAAATATATTAAACCATACCCTAAAAACTCTGACAGTGAATAATGGAGCTAATCTCAGCTGTCTCTTTCATCGAGTTTCTCATCCTGTGGATGAACTCAGACTCCACCGACATGAAGTGCAGTTTTCAGCTGTAGTCCTTGAACTGCTCAGCGTCGAGGCACGTGGAGCAGTTCTCCACCTGCTGCAGGTTCTGGTTGGAGTGACCCTCCAGCTTGCAGAAGATCTTCAGAGGAGAGCAAAGACTACAGTCACCAGCTGCAGCTCCAGACGGTGGAGACGGAGTCTGTCACAGTACAGGATGAGAGTCTCGCAGTAAGTCCCAGAGCTGGGTAGCGGCAACTGGACTTTCAAAATAAGAGCGTGGGGACTGTCCACCAGTGAGCCAATCAGGCTTCGGTGCTGCAGGTCTGCAGTGTGATTTGATATTAAAATTTTAGCTATGAAGGGTTTCCCCAGCTTTAAACTGCCCTGTGGAGAGGTGACTATGAATGAAACCACTGATCGATAAATATTTAACAGAAAGAGTCAGTGTTACCCAGCTCACGTAGAGTTTGTGCATTTTCGGCTGTTTGATAGTCAAAAATTTCATGTGTTAAAAATCACAATCCTGGTGATTTTCCTGTGGAGAAAGAATCATTTGTATCTTGGAATACTGATTTTTTTTCTTAATTTACTGATGCAGGCATGAATTTCAGCATCTAAATATAAAAAAAAATAAAAGTTGATCCAGGTGGACACAGAAAATCAAAGTTTCTAGCACAGTTTTTAATATGCCACATCTACCAAGATGATGGATTTGACCATAGTTCAGTTTGTGGTCCTTTGCTTACCATGTCTACACCTCTGAAACAGCATTAAAATCTCGAAACACTCAACAGAAGCTCATCAGGTGATCTACCAAACTTTTCCCATATTTAAAAACACAGAGGAAAAAATAAACCTCTGAAATGACTGACGGGAACAGCTCAGATGTGGCCTCTGCCACAGATTCCACGGGGAGGCGAACATCAGGCTGAGCTGATCGATCAGACGCCGGAGGGGGTCTGCCTGCCCGCTGCCCGGTCCCATGTGGAAGGACCCCGCTGATCGCGCATCACACCCAAAACAAAGCATCGATTGGTCTGGCACGTGTAAACACGGTGCAGCCAGCTGCTCCATTGTCTATGAAACAACATATAAAAGGCAGAGAGGCATGGGAGCGGGGGGGGGGCAACCCCCACTCTTTGTGTAAGGCAGCTGAGAAATGCATGTGATGATTGCAGAGCATCATCACCATCATCATCACGGTGCATCCTAGAGACACCTCCATGGAATCTGAAGGATCCGCACCCTCCTAAACACAGCCTCTTCATTTTTTTTTGTTTCCCAGTATGCATCTCCTAGCAACAGAGTGAGTTGCAGGGCTTGTGAAGGCTTGCCAGGAAGGAGACCGCTCATCTCTCCGTGCCTGCTTCTGGCTCCATAAAGTCCAGATTACAGTGTTTCAGTTGCCCGTCGAGCCTCTCCTGTACGTTTCAAAGCGTGCCTGAGCGACGTGGCAGGAAACCAGCAGCACTCCGCAAACTTTTGTCGCGTCTCGTCTGCGCTTCTGGTCAAATATAAACTCGGCGGAGTCGGCGGGGAGCCGGTGCGGAGGCTGAACTTGTTACTCCGAGCCTCAGCGGGGGTCAGTTTACGAGCTGCGGGGCGCTGCTGTCAGTTTCGGTGTCAAGTTCAAAGCCCCGACTAAACGTTTCCGACCCGATGTGAAACTATTCGGGCTGCTAAGTGCCCGCGCCACCCCGACAACTGTAGCTAGGTAACGGTCGGAGACCACCGGCTGTAGTTAGCTGCTTTTAGAGGCTAGCTCCTCGAAGCCAAGTTAGCTTTGGTGTAGCCAAATTAGCACCAGCTACTGCATAACACGAGTGTGATGAGACGGTGAATACTTACTTCTGTGTCTGCTCGCACCCCAGGACTGTTTGGCGATGCTGGGGCTCCGTATAATTGCCCTTCCAGCTGATTTCAAAGCGTCCATAGCGTAATCCCAAAGTGGGGCAAAGAGCCCGATGAGCGCCCGTGTGTGCGAGTCGAAACGCTCCGCTCGGTTTAAAACAACCCTCTCCCGTCCAAACTTTGTTTCAGCTGTTCTTCTCTCCCCTCCCGCGAACGACTAGCTCCCTGCCGACGGTGGATTACCATGTTCGTCCTCCTGGGCGGTCTTATTTATGTAAATTCACCGGAAAACGTGCGTGACGCCCGCTTGTGGAGTCACGCGAGTGTGTGAGGCTGTAGCAGCAGCCGCGGCGGCGCGTACATCCCGGACGGGCGGTGCTAGTGTGGTTCCTGTAAATAACACACTGTGAAAGCCGCCGTACGGTTTTTCATTCCCCGGTTTGCGTCTTCTGCGGTGACTTATTTGGTTGTCATACCGCCGGCTACTCAAACACGGCTAAACCAGGGGGGTCAAAAATATGATCCGGGGGTCAGAAGCGGCCGCCAAACGTTCCAATCCGGCCCACTGGTTGGAGCTGGAAAATGTGCAATTCACAAAGCAGGAGGTCATCGATTTTAGACTTTAAAGTGAATTGTTAGTATATCAGAAAAGAGCCTGTGTCTTTCACCATTTACAGGTGGTCCATGGAAACAAACAGGACATTTTCTATGAATTATTTTAAAAAAAAAAACTGTTTTATAATTACAGGAAAAGTCTAAATAATGAGCTCCCAGTGGTTTTTCTTTCATTTTTTGCATTAATTTGTTAAAGTTTAACACCAAAAAGTTGTGCTGATGGGTTTCTTTGATTTACTTCATCAGCATTGGTGACGCAGCAGGGAAAAGCCAGCTGAAGATGCAGACCGAGAATCCAGGCTCTGCACAAAACCAGCCAAACACAATCAGGAGCAACTTTTCTGTCCAATAATAACATTGGTTACAGTAGCTTCACTATCTGCAAATGTCCCTCAAAACTTTCAGAAAAAAATATTGAACAGTTTGTGATGCATAAACTGTAAATAAACAATGCAAATCCAGCAAATCTCTCAGCCAAAGATGGGGCAGGCCAGAATGTAGGAGGGGCCCAGCCAAGGTGGCTATCAAAGTAATTTCACCCTCCACTGACTAAAATAGGCGTCTTTTCTGAAAAGTTCTAATGGTAGAGGGGCATGCTGGAAAATTTACTTCTTGTACTTCCTGACCTTGCTCCCTGTCATTTGTGCAAAATGCCCAAAAACCTGGCGAGTACAGAGTGATTAGCTGGGGCAGCAGTATTTTAAATTATGATTAGCAAGCAAAGCAGAAAGAGGAAGGAGAGGGGAGAGCAGGATGAGTCGACCACCAGCGCTTTAAGCAGTGCTGTCAGTGACGCTGCTGAGAGCGAGGCCTGAAAGAAGAAGTTCTGATGGGTGAGTCATCTGTGTTTTTGTAAAGGATTGAAACACTGTTACCACTCACATACACTCATGCTGTAACGTGTGTGTGTGACCTCTAGAAGCTGGTCCACTGGAGATGACTGCTGAATGAGGAATTCTGTGAATGAGTGTGTTTGCCGTACGGTCTGTGAGGACCTGTGGTTACTGAGCCTCTCTCTTTGGTTCCCTGCTTTAGATGTTACAGTGAATCTGTTTTGGGCCTGCTGCTGAAGAAGATGGTGTGAGTTTATAGCATAAGCTTAGATAAATGTGTCCCTGACCCCTGTCCTTCCCCTGACCTCTGAATGATGCTACAGATGCTATTGATTGTTGCCATGTGCCATTATTTTTGTAGATATGTTGTGTGTTTGTGTGTGTGCATGAGTGAGAGAGAGAGATAATATGAGATGCTGTGTTTGCTCCAGTACAATGTGGTGGTAAGGGCCCAAAAAATATTTGCCCCGGGCCAGTCACAGAGCTGTTACGCCTGAGCTCTGAGCTATGAAGGGAAAAACCCGCTCAGCGCAGTCACACAGCCCTGGGGGAGCAGCCTGACCAGTCAGCCAGCCAAATTTGTCCCCTTAGTGATGCTGGGGAGTTTTCCGTCTTTGGTTGGTGGTGATAACGCTGCGTGGACTTTGACAGATTTATGGTTTCTTGTAAATCTAGTGGAGCTTAATCCAAACATGCTACCAATGAGTATTTATCTATTTGCAATGCTACTAAACCATAAAAATTAAAAGTTAATTAAAGTTAAAAATTAATAGGAAATAACCAGAGAGCTAAATATAATCTATTTTTTGCATGTTACTCTAGAAGCTTTGACATTTTAGGAAATATAAAAAACTATAAAATGAAAATTTTATACTTCAGCCAGGTTTTTGCATGCTGCGTCACATTTCTTTACTATGTAGAAAAACTGGACTGTCAAAAACTTGATGCATCTTCCTCCTCTTACAGCTGTGCCCTTTAGGGGTCACCACAGCGGATCATCTTCCTCCATCTCACCCTGTCCCGGAATCCTCTTCAGTCTAACCCTAACCCAACAAAAATCTTAACATCTTCAGCTCCGCCACCTCCAGCTCGGCCTCCTCTCTTTATGTCAGTGCCACAGTCTCCTCGTCGTCTTACCATCTTATAAACCTTCCCTTTCACTCTTGCTGCTCTCCTTCTGTCACAAACCACCCCTGAAAATTATTAACAAATTATAGTCTGATAAACAATATGTACCAAAAATAAATATTCACCTTATGTTTTTTTTGTCATGTAAATGAGGGACATAAGTTACAGTCTGTTACCATCATGACTCTTAATATTTACTCATGTCTTTGTACATAAAAAAGAAACTAAAGTGTGTTGTGGTGGGTCTGTTTCTGTTTCTACATGAGGTCGGACAGACAAGCTACATGCCCTGAATGTATTTCCAGTTTTTCAGTGTTGTGAGTAATGAGTGCTGAGTACTGTTACTATTCTGACTGGTGTGACAACATCGTGTGGTTTTAAGTGAAGGAAAAAAACGTTTGGATGCGAGGTTTTGTGAAGTTGCGTGAATATTGGATTTTTAGATCTATAATCGCTTACAAACTGCTTTTACGATATCTAATCAATGCCCTGATTGTGTTATGTACTGAATATAATTTAAAAACATTTCTAAGTAGTGCATCCTTCACTGCATGCAGGGGTGTTGCCAGCCAAACTGGTGCACAGGCTCCCCATTAAACAAATCACACATTTGCTGAAATGAGACATTTTTTTCTTGAATGCATGAAATGCACGTTACCATGGGTGTCTCCTCATTTTACATCTGTTTGATCAATACCACTACTCTCCTCTACTTTGCAATAGTATGCAACTTTTTCCAAGAAAATAACAGGTGTTCAGAAGCTCGAGTTGTTAAAACAGTGGAGGATCCAACAGGGTTCCCTGAGGAACTCCTTTCTTCAAAACATTTCAATTTAAACAATAGTCAAACACTTAAAGTCTAGACTAATCTAAAAGTAAACAATGCATTCCCAAAAAGTACTCCTCCATCCAATATCAAGTCTAAACTGAGATGGTTTATTTTTGTTTTTGCAGTCACACCTAAAATTTTAATTGCTATTTTGCACAGAAAGCCCAGTCGTTAACTTTTCCAGTATACCACAGACACGCATCAGCCACAGGCAACACAAAATGACCACCTCAGCATGTATTTTGGGTTAAATGGCTTTTCTCTACAGGAGGTTATTAAAGCTCAAACACAAGATTTTACTGGGGCTAATTACTGTAACCTTTGGCTCCATACTCTGCATCACAGTGAACTGATGCAAGGAGGAGGAAGGATGTGGAGGTTCCTCCTCAAAAAGAACATTCTGTATCAGTTAATCATTTCTTAAAATACTATATATATATATATATATATATATATATATACACACATACACTGCTCAAAAAATAAAGGGAACACTCAAATAACACATCCTAGATCTGAATGAATGAAATATTCTCATTGAATACTTTGTTCTGTACAAAGTTGAATGTGCTGACAACAAAGTCGAGGTGCACATTTAATTCTGCCGTGTTTTTATGTTTTTTGGACACAATCCGGGTTAGCACCCGAACATCCCTTTCAGACAGCTTCCTCTTGCGTCCACAGTTAATCCTGTTGGATGTGGTTGGTCCTTCTTGGTGGTATGCTGACATTACCCTGGATACCGTGGCTCTTGATACATCACAAAGACTTGCTGTTTCGGTCACAGATGCGCCAGCAAGACGTGCACCAACAATTTGTCCTCTTTTGAACTCTGGTATGTCACCCATAATGTTGTGTGCATTGCAATATTTTGAGCAAAACTGTGCTCTTACCCTGCTAATTGAACCTTCACACTCTGCTCTTACCAGTGCAATGTGCAATTAATGAAGATTGGCCACCAGGCTGGTCCAATTTAGCCATGAAACCTCCCACACTAAAATGACAGGTGTTTCACTTTCATTGTCCAACCCATATATATATATATATATATATATATATACATATATATATATATATATATATATATATATATATATATATATATATATATATATATATATATATATATAAAATTTTTACTGTGGAAATCACAGAATATACTCTCTCCATACAAATGTTTGCTGTTTCAGGTTATTGAACAAGCTCTTATTTTATTTCTTTCAAGTAATTTGCAAGTTACTCTACTCTATTACTAACATGGAGTACATAAAACTGTGGAGGATCTACCAGTGTTCCCTGAGGAACTCCTTTAAGATCACATGAACATGTTATTTTACAAGTACTTTATTTTCCAGCTGAATTCCAAAAAAATCTTAAAGTTAAAGTTTCTTATAAAAATCAGACTAGCCACTGTTTATCTCTAAACACATTTTACATTGTGGGTCACATGCAGCCCAATTTGACCTTAAGTGGGCCAGACCATTAAAACCATTATCTAAGAAGCTGTTTTAAAAAATAGTAAGCAAGTTTAACACTATATTTAATCCCTGAGCTATCTTAAGAAGTCCAAGTTCAACAACGTCTCAGTTTTTGTACATTATTTTTTAAAAATGCTGAAGTAAATCAATGAAACCCACATCTCCACAGCAAATGGTGAAAAACGGGAACTTTTTGGTAATTTCATGGTTTATCTGTTACTTACCTTGCTGTAGTATTCCAGGTCATGGGTGCTGTCTTTGGCCTGAATTATGCTTCTGCATCAGATCTTTACAGGGCCCTTGTACATAACTGGAAATCCCCTCTGAACCCTACGTGGTAATCCTTGCAGGCTGTGTCATTTTTTGAGAGGTGCACATCAGGTTAAGTCGTAGGGTTCAGAGGGAATTTCTGGTTATGCAAAGACCAGATGCAGAGGTCTACATCAGGCCTTGGTAAGAAAAGCAAGTCAAAAGTAAAAAATGTATGCCTTCCTTTTGCAATTTTTACATTTTTTCCAGAGTCATCCAGTGGGGCCAAACTGGACCCTTTGGTTGGCCAGTTCTGGCCCTTGGCCCAATTTTCAAGGACAGAACGAAGTGATTATAAGGAGTATAAAAAGATATTCTGCAGGTCGTCCTCAGTCTCACAATGTTTATGTAAATTCATTATTAATAAATCTGAAAACTTTCCACACCATATAATCAAAAATTCCCTCCATAAGTTTGGTGTAAATATTAAAACATATAAAAAACGTAAACATTGTTGGTAAAAACCAGTGACCAACGGCGATTAATATAACAAACATTACTGACCTCTGACACTTTTATTATTTTGATTTTAATTAGTTTTTCTCCAAAGCTGACTCCATGGATGCGACCTCGGGGAAAAAAATTCTGACCTTTGAAAATGAGATTCAAAGCTGACCCCCTGTGACCTTTTATAACACCGGCCAACATCTATTCAGAAGTCGCCCGCTTCTGATATAATATAAACTATAGTGCACAGTATCTGAAACATGCTGATTTATATTAGAAATGTTGCCCTTTATTAGAAGAGCTAAATTTCACTGAGCTTACATCACCACCCGGTGTATGAATAACTCGAGGGATTGGCTTGCGAAAAATCCAGCAGTGCCAGATTTCATGGGAGATGACAAGCTCAGAGAAAACAGTTCAACAGGCCACAACGTCCCCAGAGGCTTATTGGGCAACGGCTCCACTATCTTCAGTCTGAAGCTTATTTTGCAGTGACAACACAGCATAAAAAAATAGATCCAAGGAAGACCTATCACTACTTTAAATCCCTCCGTGCTCGGGTAGGTGCATTCCTTTTGAATCACGGTTTCTTTGTTGGCAGATATAACCATGCATCACTGCAAGCTGTGAGACAAGAAGTGACCATAAACTGTAGCACGCAAGACATAACCTGACTTTCAAAGCAGCAGCAGCAGAATAGGTGCTGTTTCTGCTGGAGGGGAGAGGTGCTGCTGCATGTTTTGGTTCTTCACTCTGAAGGTGAGCACAAGCACCAAAACGCACCTGATTTAATTATACATGAGGACAAACACAAGTAAGCAACCCCAGAGAGTCAAGCACGGGAGTAAAGCTGCTGCAAGTGCACCAGAGCCTCACTAAAAATGTTTCATGTTTATTCTATCAGGATGAGAGAGGCGGTGAAAGTGTTTGTAGTGGGTAGGTGCTCACCTCACAACCGGAGGGTCGCGGGTTCGAGTCCTTGTCTGAGCGTGTGCTGTCATTGTGTCCCTGGGCAAGACACTTAACCCACATTGCCTAAGCGTGAATGTGGTTGTGTGTTTGGCTGTTAGCATCATCATCACCAAAATGTCTCCTGGGATTTATGTTAACTGAAGAGCTTTACCTGCATTTTCTTTCATTCATGGCTCATTCTCTCCAAGCACCTGGATTTACTGCAGATTTGTGATGCCTAATGGCGCTGTGGATAAAGCTTGGCCAAATTATAACATTCATAATCCGCTAATTCCACGTTTGACCCTCCCAAAGAGGGGCTGAAAGAGCACGGAGTACATGGAGATTTCTGGCCAATACAGGGACAGATTCATTCGCTTTGCCCACCGTTAGTCTCTCTGCACAGGTTGGCCAAGCGTATCTGAGGAAGCCTGGCATGTGACAGGAAGCGGAGCAGAGGGCTTCTGTTATGTTTGGAGATTCGGAGTCTTTGACAGAGGGATTCTTCATGCTCCTCACCCTCGAGGAGTGTCATTCCCAATCCGAATGAATTCCCAAGGCCAGGAAAGGTCAGGAAAGGACAGCCACCCCGTCATCTACCAAAATTTAAATGGAGAAAAAGGCTCATCCAGTCCTGCTGGAGGGGATCACACTAGATTGCACCATGTTTGAAATAGTTATTTTCCTGAACAACCACTATCCCTCTTATTCTAGCAAAGAATGACCTGCAAATTATTACTGCAAAGGATATTTAAACAATAATAATAATAAATTCTTTTTGTCAGAACTAAATGGGATTTTATGGTCTTTAAAAGAGGTAATTATTGTGGCTCTTGGCAGATTTAATAAGCAGAACTCCTGTGGAGAATGATGAGACACTGCCTCCTAGTGGTAAAAGGAAGATGGTACATTTGCCAAAACACCAAAAACAAAAAACCAGAGCACCAATTTTGTACACTGCTTTAGCATTCATGGTTAACTTCACTGAAACAATCAAAATGTGATGTAAGTGCAGACTTTTAGCCTTAATTCAATGTTTAACAATAATTTTGCATTACAGCTATTTTTATACAGTCCCTGATTTTCAGACAATCGCTGAATGCCGTTTCTCCTCCTGCAGATGCTCTGCCAGGCCTTCAGTTCTGTATTTAATAACCGAGAAGCTGCTGTGTTGGGCTGAGATCATGCGACTCGAAATTATCCCGTCTCTTGGCCTTGAGAAACTGCTGGGTTGCTTTTACAGTTTTCTTTGGGTCACTATTCGCCCTGTGAAGCAAGCAGCAGCGAGTACAGCTCTGAACGCTTCACAGTTCACCCTGCTGCTCTTATCAGCAGTCACATGATCAGTAAACACCCATCCTTTACATCAGGAGCGATTTCTCTCCTCCTCCATCGTTCATCTTTGTTTCATCTCCCCGAAGAACTGTGTGGACTCTTTTAGAGGTTTTCTGGTAAAGTCTAATCTGGTCATCATCTTGAGTGTAACCAGTGGTTTGCACCTCGTAAGCCCTCTGCATTTCCATTCATGGAGGCGTCTCGTGATTGTAGAGCTCGACTATGATGCGCCTACAACCTCGAGTGTTCTTGGTTGGATGTTGTGAAGCAGTTTGTGAACCATGGAAATAATTCTGTCATCCTTCAGCGGAGCCCTCAAAGGTCAAAGTTTTCAGTCTAATGACGGCCTCCTTCACTTGCACAGACGTCTCTTTGGACCTCGCAGTGAGAATTCCAGTGAACAGCTCCCAAATGCCAGTTTAACAACTGGAACCAGCTCCAGATCTTTTATGGGCTTAATTTGTCATGAACTAGTAAGGAAACAGGCCTCACCTGCCCATCAAACTACCCGTCAATCTAATAACATCTGAGCCTCTGAAAATGGGGGACTCTGTGTTCAAGTGTAATTCCCAAACAGTTAATGCAACATGTTAATCAAACCCCTTAAATTAAAGCTCAAAGTCTGCACTTCAATCACGTTTGTTTGATTTAAAATCCACTGAAAACTCGTCATCGTCCAAATCCTTCTCATGCAGACTGCCACACCTTTGAGAGGATGAAAGTGATCCAGCCGTTTTGCCCTTTCAAAAACCTGGATGGACCCCAACAGTGTCGTTAAATAAACAGAAGAGCACCGCAGCTTCGAGCTTTAATATTTTAAGAATCTGAAGATCGAAGGAAACCGAAACAAATCAAAGCAATCGAGTTGGTTTAATCTCTGCAAACATTAAATTAACAGCACCAAGAAGAGAGAAGTCAGTCTGCAAGAAAAAAAAAAAACTTTATTTCTTGTAAACCTCACAGAGCGAGAGCGCAGCCAAGGTCAGGCCTGGAGGAGGGAAAGGTGGGGCGGGGGAACCGAACCGTGGCCGAAGAAAACAAACCCGTTCCTTCCGCAATCAGCTGACCGAACAACCGACTAAACCGTAAAATCTCACATTTTCCAGAAGCCGATGGCGGCCATGTGAGCGAGTGAGAAAAGAAAAAAGCGTCTCCGTACACAGTAAAGGCGAAAACCGCACGCGCAACGACGACGGTGAAACCGCATCAGACTCGAGAACGTTTTTCTCTCCCACCCCCACCCCCCGCACGAAAAACGAGCAGAAACAGGAGGGAAGGATGCAAATACTGCGACATTCACAAAGCTCCATCACTGTTAACTGTACACCCTCCAAATACCCCACCAGGTGAGCACCGCCCCCAAACACCTGGACAGAAACCCCCGTGCAGTGACACTCACCCTGTGAGCCAATGTATCCGCAGTACATTCTCAAACACAGGCGTTCACGCAAACCGAAGTGGAAGATTAATTAAATTAATTCAACTGTGACATTAAAGCTTCTCTCCTTTTGTTCTTTTTACACACTGCACAGTCCATCTTTACAGTTTTCCCTTTCAAACAGCAGCGCCTGCTCTCCACAACGACAAAACTAAAGAGGCGGGGCTTCTTCTGTTCGGATGTCGCCAAACTGACGCGAGAATAAATTAAAAGTCCTGAATATGTTGCCGTCAAACATATCGGAGTGACTTTATCGTAAGGCTGCCCTCGAGAGCGCAATGATCAACAAATCAGTGTTTTTAGTCCCACTAAACTGATCCCTCCAGCTCAGCCAGATGCTTCAGACTTACTCAGAAGGTTTGGGCTTCATCTCATTAAATTCATGTCCTCAACTCAAGGCACTGCGATCATGACTCGGGGTGAAGGATTATGCAGAGCGGTGGAGAGCTGTACAGACTTCTCTTTCTGCAACCAGGCGACCCCCCCCCAAAGCAGCTCAGAGTAGGGTCAGGTTTGGTGTCCCAATTGTGATTTTACTTTTTAAATAAGAGAATGAGTTTGTGCCATGAGTGCACAGCATTCCTCTGATGGGAGAACAGCTGTTAAAATAAATTGGGACTACAAGTCAGGCTGTAGAATAGAGGAGGACTCTTTTCCAATTTGCGGAGGGAACGATAAACCCAAAATTTCCGACTCCGCGGGAGGTGAGGCATGAGAGCGGTCCTCGATTCTGTGAGGTTTCACTAGACACTTAAGAGAAAGAAAAAGGGGGGCTTCCTAGCTGACGCGGGATTTTTAAGTTTTGGGTTTTTTTTGTTTGTTTTTTGAAGTTTTCTTTTGTTTTAACTACAACAAATACAGTCGCACAATACAACATCCTTCTGACCTGGCAAGGAGAAAACCGGGAAGGGGGGGGAACAAAAAAAACCCCGTCAGGTTCTCAGCCCTGAGGATGGGGACCTGCAGGAGGAGCGAAAACAACAGAAGGATGAATGGCGAGGAGGGGGCGGGGCGAAGCGTTCACTTTTTGAGAGGCTGGTAAACGGAGGCGTTGGGGTCCAGGCTGGAGGGATTGGTGTCCATGAACTTTGAGGAGTAGTGGGGGGCCACGGGGGTCATGCTGCTGGTGTCGGCTGTGTAGGAGATGCTGGGCATGACGGCCATCACTTCGGCTATCTTCTGCTTCAGGTCTTTGATCTCCTGGTCCTTCTGCAGGATCTGACCTGAAAACAGATTTCACAAAGTCAGTCTGGGACATTATAAAAAACTGAGTATCTGTGAGGACGGTGACGTTTTGTGAACCTTGTGCAATCTCCAGCTGCCTCTTGGCGTCTCCGAGCGCAGAGAAGAGGTCCAGTTTGATCCTGGTCTCCGCGCTCAGGCTGTTCTCCAGGTGCTGCGTCTTGTCCTGCATGGCTGACAGCGCCGACATCAGCACCTCTGTGTCTTTTTCATTTTCTTTATATTTATGAAGCTCCTAAAAGACAGAAACAGCGACGTCAGAAGGAGAGGGTGTGGTCAGATATCTGGCAGCCAAACAGCTGATCCGAGCAGAGGCTCCGCCCAAACCAGCCAATGAAAAACTACAAATTTTAGAGGATCTTCACGTTTTGTTACGTGAAGGATAAAAATACTGGGTAACATGCTGGATTAGCAGATTTTTGTATCACAGTCGGGCTGCGTGTGCTCCATTTCTCTGTCGCCCTGATTTCACTCGGAAACATCTAAAACTTTATATTCTCATCCAAAACCTGCACAAAGTGCCTCATCATCACAGAGATGTTACATTTTGATGTCTCACCCCCACCCCCCAACGGTAGCTGCCATCAGACCAAAAGCAGAAGTGGCCGCGCACAGAAATGCAAAAAGCAGCGTCTTAGAAACCCGACCCTCCGACGCACAAATGAGTCAAACCAAAGCGAAACTAAAACACGATGAACACGCCCCGATTTCTCCAGCACGTACCTGCACTTTTAACTCGAGCTCTCGGATCTGGTCCTCCTTCAGCTTGATGTCCATTGTTAATTTCTTACACTCTGTTTCTAATTCAGTGATCCGCCTCCGCAGGGTGTCTGTGCACTCCCCTCTGAGAACAAGAGCAAAAACAAGAACAACGAGGAGGGGGGGGAATGACCTCCAAAGCCCGCAACAAGCCAGAAATAACAACCCAGATGTGCACCCACCTGGATGCTGCTGCTAGTGCTACTGCTCTGGCTGCTGTGGCCTCTTCCAACTTCTTTCTCTTCTTTTCCTCTGCGAGCTGCTTCTCGGCAGCGGCTCGAGCCTCCTGCTCCACCTTGAGCCTCTTCTCCAGTTGACTCACTGTCTGTTTGTCCTTCTGCTTGGCCTGAACAGCACTGTGGAGCCTACAGGAGCACAGAGCAGCCCGTTAGCACAGCAGGAAGAAAGTGGTGCTTTCTGCACCGGATTAGGATGCACGCTCAACAGGTAGGAGACCTGAGGCTTGGAACACCCTCCCACTAAAATCCAGGAAAATGGAAATAATCCACTAATCCCAACCAAATATTCATGGTCCATTTTCTACAAATTTACAACCCTCGTGCCATCTATGAAATCTTATCACGCTCCTCCTCTTTTACACAGTTTAACAAATTAACTCGCTCCAGAGTTCTGGCACAGAAAAAAACAAAAACAAAGCAAGTGTACAACAAACCCAGCACGCTCCCTCACAGCGGTTTTTAAACACCTTCACTCACTTGTTCTGCAGCAGCTCGTTCTCCTGCCGCAGCTGGCCCAGCTCGGAGCGTACGGAGCGCTCGGCGCTGCCCAGGGAGCCGATCTGGCTGCGCAGGTCCTGCTCCACCTGCCGGCTGGCCTGGAGGTCCGCCTTCAACTTCTTGACATCCTGCTCCAGTCTGCCCCAGGCAGACAGAGGAGGACACACACAGAGAAAACGAAAGTTCGAGAAGCACGGCAGTGCATTTAATCAAAATGTAAGTTCAGCTGTATTTGCAGCTTCAACAAGATAACTGAAAAGTCACGTTAACTCATTAAACAATCACGATTACCACCTTACACAAGATCACAGAGAGACCTGTGAACATGGACAAAAAGTGCGACAGCTGAACAAGAAAAAAAATTATGATGTTTGTCATTTTTAATCTGTCCACCACCTCAGTGGATGGAACAATACTTATGCTCAAGGCGAAGCCAAATCCTTCCCTAATTTCCTGATTTGAAACAGCAATTAGATCAGAATCGTGCATGAATGGAAACATCCTGCGGCCTCTTACCTAACCAGAGCTTCTGGCTTGCTGAGCTGGTTGTTGGGGATGCAGTTGTCTGTGGGGTCTCTGTGGGAGCCGCCCGACGTCCCTTTCACCGGTAACTTGTGCTTCTTCTCGTTCTTCCCCGCGAACGCCGAGGACGACGGCGCGGAGGAGGGCACGCTGCCGTTGGTGGTGCTGTGGCCGCGGGGCGAGGAGTTAAGCGCCGCTGCGTTGCTGCTGGCGCTTTTGCAATTTTTGGAGGACGACGACGAGGAAGAGGAAGAGGAGGAATTGTTGTCCTCTTTGAGGAACAGGTTCTCTGTGCTGCCCAGCTCTGCGTTCAGTCTCTTGTTGTTCATATGGTTCTCCATATACTCCATCTCCTGGAGTTTAGAGTCCACTGATGATGGCAGGATGCTGTTATGTTGTTTTTTAGCCTCCCCACCGCCCCGGCCCTCTTTCCCTTTTTCTCTATATTCTAGCTCTGGCAGTTGTGCCAATGTCTTTTTATTGGCTGGGGCGCCATTCTGTGACACTGGAGGTGTGTCCACTTCAGTTATTCCTTTAGCTGCCGCCGCCGCCGCTGCTGCAGGGACACAGAAATACAGCAGTGTTTATATGACCAGAGGTGTGATGGTGCGTGTGATCATCCTCATCATTCACTTTGAAGAGGTTGATAAAAAGGATCGTTTTTGTCCACGTGTTGAGCAGCTGTGCCGATAAAAGTCCTCGTTGGGTTTTTTTTTTTGGCCCGCGTAGGTTTTTGAGTAACGGGCGCCGCCCCACGTTCTCGGTCTCAGCTCCGCCTCTTTGCTGCCCGTGTGCCTGAAACTGAACTTCTGACCTCGGTGGTTAATTTGCATCAACTACTAATATGCTGCACTTACTCCACCTGTTCATCCCTCTTATAGAGAGCATACATGCAAGTCTTCATATGAAACACTGACAGTGGCTGCGATTAATCACGCACAACGTGTGCAAGGTGTGTTTACCTAAACTGTGATGCAGGTGCACCTGTAACCGCACACTTTGGATAGAAAGGGGAGGCGTACGCTCCAAGCGCATGTCGTGATTTGACTGAAATGACTGACGAGAAACTAACGAGAACTTGACAAAAGCTCGTCTGTGATTAGAAAGGAAGTTAAAGAATATGTGAGGAGGATCAAACCTCTGAAAAAAATAAAAATCGGCCTCCGTGTTTCACGGCAGTTGTGCAAAAGTAACAGCAGAGCCTTGTATTCGTGGGCTAGTTCCACACAAACCAAATCACCAGGCAGACATTACCTCCTTTGCCCAGAATTACTGTGTCCGTGCAGCTCAGCGTGATCTCAGGTGCTGAAACCATAAGCATCAGTAAGAGCCAGAATCTTACCAGAAGGTCCCCTTTTTATTTTCTCTAATTTAACGACTGATCTAATTGCAGAACAGTGATTGGACCAAATGTCTTAAGGAAAACAAATGTTTTAAAAATCGACCCGTTTTTCCTCATTTAAACGGTCACTGTGCGTAAATTACAAGATTATAGTTTCCGTGGCCTCGAGTCCGCTCGGGTCCGTATGACGTAACGTTTGTCAGACTGTGAGCACAAAGGTCCGCGCCGATGTCCTCCTGTTTTTGGTGACCGTACGGACTCGTCTGCAGAGAATTTACATTACAGTGCACCGACTACATGAGCACCAGGGGGCGGTTTAAAGGGACTACTCGACCATCGGGTCTGTGATGGAGTATAATCGAGGTCTTAGGAGGCGTCCACACAGGAAACGACCAGCAGACCACAGAAAGTGATTCAGCAACTTCAAACATTGATGGGTGAAATAACCATGTGCATGAACTTCGACATGAGAGAATACTAATGAGGGGGCGGAGCTTCACTGATTGATCTAAGACAGGGTGGTAAATACATTTGAGAGTTACCTCTGGCGAATCTGCAGTAAAACAAGGGAATCGCTTCCTGCGCACACACACCGCCCTACTGAAAGGCCAAGCCAGAAGCCGCCAACAATCACTGGGCAGACGGCGTGAGAGGATAATTAACGATATAAATGTGATTTTTCTTGCACGTGCGTGGGTTTGAATCTTACCTTCTTCTGCTTCCCGCTCTTGCCTCTGAAGCATCTGCTGCTCTGGAGGCAGAGCCTGCTGCAGAAGCTGCATGTAAAACTCGTTCTCCTTCTGCACCTCCTTCTGCTTCCGGAGGCGCATTTTATAGCTTACGTAGCTCTTGAAGCCGAAGCCCAACGTGACCACGGGATAGCCGATGCTGCGGAGACAAAACGCACACTCGTGAGGTCACCGGGCACAGGTGGAGGGTCACTGCAATGTTGTGGTGTTTATTTTTTTAAATAAACGAGTAAAACAGATGAAAAATGTGCTTATGCAGACACCAACACATCTGAGTGAAATCTGTGTGGGGGAAACGCTGCGAGTACTATGAAGAGCAGGACCCAGATTAATTTATTAGCACTAGTCTCAGCTTAAAATGGGAGACTTTAGGCTGCTGCATATTGCTGTCATTCACAGTCACGCCCTTGTTCTGCATCACCTCAGACATCCACACCCACAGGTTATCTAAAGTGCAATAAAAGCTGTTAAATCTACCGTCCTCCTAGTTTCTAACTTCTCTCTGACCGAACAGAACGAATGAAAGTCAACGAGTCAGAGAGGACTCCCAGTTTGTAGTCGGGTAAAAACCATTAGCGCGCACAACAGAAAGCTGTTGTTTGCTGTCGCACACCGAAGTAAACGGAGCCGAATCGATCAGCCTGCTGTCGCAGATGGATCGGTGCATTCCTGGGAACACCGGGAAAACTTGCGGACTCCCGCCTGCAAGGGCTCTGCTTTAAGACAAATGCAGATAAATCTTGCTTAAACATTGAGTTTCACTCTAAAAGCAGGAAAACAAACAAACTGCTCTCTGCTTGTTAGACAACAACGAAGGACCAACCAGTGCTCTGAAAGCTGACGGCTAACCTCACATAACTGCAGCAGCGGGGGGAAACGGCAGAGCTACTGCACCATATTTACAAGTAGATAATAAGGCACATTTAGGTGCACGTATAATATAATCATATGTACTGAATGAAGCCGTGTGAAGATCAGCTCATGCTTTTGTCTTCGCTGACGCATCAGCTGTTTATCTGTGATGAAGACAGCGAGTTAAGGCAGAACAGAGGCTCACCAGTGTGCAGCAAAGGGGCGACACAGGTCCACATGGAAGTTCTTCAGGTCTTTGAATCTGATGGCTGCCTCTATGTACACAAAGAGTATCCACAGAGACACGGTGGGCAGGCAGACCCCCCTCTCTGAAAAAGCAAAGCAGGACAAAGATGTGAGACCCCGCATCAAAGTGCCTAAAAACATAAGACAAATTTAGGAGTCTGGGTAACATCACAGGCCCATTTTATAACATGTTTCTACTACTGCTTGTGTATAAAAATGTTGTTTACATATTATTTCCTGATGGCCATCTATAATAAACTAATAGAACATGATATGATTCCTTTATTACACGTTGAACGCCGGCCGCCGCGCCTCTTTTCAGCCAGTGAAAAAACAAACCTGAGGTATCAGAAACAGCACAGGCACGTCTATAAATCAGCCACAATGAGAGCTTCCCAACAGCCATGTCACCACTGTTGGAAATGCTGCCAACTGCGATCTGCCCCTTATGTATATAAAACAGTATAACAGCAAGCACAGGGTGGTCAGGATATAGCCCGTACCCATTGTCTCAGCCAGTGGCTCTAAAACACCGATTTCCCCACCAGGCTGTGGAGGGCTGGGAGATATTAATACTCCTGTGACGTCCTCTCGGTCTGAATGTGGCCGGGGAATAAAGTCGGAGAGCTCAGAAAGCAACTGGGGACCAGTTTCTGTTTCTCCCCCACCCCCTCGAACGGGCACTGGGATTTCAATCCGACACCTGGCCTTCGGTCAGCTCAGGGGGGACGCCGCTAAATCAGACTGACAACTAATCCTCAGAGGTCGGCTTACTTACACGCGGCACGCAAAACTCTCAGAAACAACTATGTGTAAATGAGACAGCGCGGCGTGAACGAGACGGCGCTTTCATACCCGCTTTCCTCCGAAGGGGAAGTTTTTCCAAGAACCGGCGACAACCGCGACTACGACGGATGAGTTATCTTAGCAGACCATCGGTACCGGGTATTCCCGACTTACAGCAAACATCGTTAATATCTCACGGATTTCCCCCCCCAGAGGGGAAGGAAAAAAAATTCAGTCAGACTGTGATAAAAATGTGCGCAGCTGGTATTTAATTTACTCAAGCTTAAGTAGATTTTTTTTTAGCAAACATACAGAGTGGCCAGTAAAGGTTAATATGCGGCTAAAAAAACAGAAATATGAATGCACCCAAACGCAGGTCGGCCTTACCTGTGTGCCAAACATACTGCACCCACACGTAGGTACTGGCAGCAAAGAACAGCCATTGCACCGGGATGAAGAGGAGGCAGATGATATCCGAGGTAAACGCCACACACACGAAGAATACTGAAAAGGCCTGTCGGGCGGAGGAGAGGTGGTTATGACATCACGTGAAACGGGAAGAGGTGTACATCATCAAACATTAACCTCAAAGCACGGCTTACCCTACATTCACTTCGGTTTAACTGTCCTCTCTCTTTTTGTGTGTGTGTGTAATTTTTAGCTTTTTGAGCTCTTTTGCATATTATTCACTAAGACTTCCCCAACTTTAGGATAAACAAAGCCCACCTTAATAAAACCACCTCATTAAAAGGTTTGCCATCTGCGGCTTTATGAATTACATTTTTGGTTCTCTCTTCTCTGAAACGCAAACACACTTCCTGTCCTGCAGCACTGATGGCGAAACCAAGGCAACGATAAACGCCAACATTAGGACGAGCAGATGCAGAGGCGTGACCCCTGACCCGACCTCTGCTGTTTCTAAGTGAGAGGAGCGCTCTGATCCTAAGAGGCGGCAAACAGGATTACCGGTAAGAACAACATGTTGTTTTTGGGATTGTAGTGGGACTCGAACAAACTTGCTGCACATCAGGGACGCGCCAGAAAGGCCGTTATCCGATGCCGCTCTCACCCGTACGGCCACCCAGCTGAGAGCACCAAATCCCATCTTACCTATGAAAGGGTTTCCACTCATCTTTACCCTTTGAAATCGCTGATTATGTTCACATACACGTGAAGGATAAACCACGTGAGGACCCTTCTGACTGTTCCAAACGAAGGGTGCACCTCTCTGACTTTTTTAATCTTACCTGTCATATAAATCTGTGTGTTTGTTGTGTTTTTACTGCGTTTTAACCCAAAGATGGGTTCAAAAAAGGCTTACAGCAAACATGCATCTATAATTTACAGTTTCCAAACACTTTTTAACCCGTTTGTGGAAACTGTCCTTCAGTGCCGAGACGTTTTCTTCATTTCTCCTGCAGAAAAATGAACAGATAATGTTCAGGACCTAAACGCAGCCTCTCAGCAGGAAGATTAAAACGGTGTGTCTCTAGGTTCTAATTTTAGCGCCACATTTACAAAGCTGGGTACTGAAATAATAATAAAAGTCTGGAATAATGTTTCTGTGCCCGCACAAGCAGAAATGAGTGGCGATGACTCGGATACGTGGCGGCACATTTTAAATCTCTTATGCAGCGTCCTGCATCTCGAGTTTAATCTGGGGTTGTGCAATCTGCATTATGAAGACATGAAAGTTGAAATATATCAATTATTGTGCTGCGTTCCCTGTTGTCATGTTATAAATCCATACGAGCTCTTTTCCTTACAGCTGTGCGCTTCCCTGAAAGTCACTCCCGAGACGGTTTCGCAGGTCGGCTTTAGCTTTAGCCAAGATGGTGGAAAGAGAGATTTTGGTCGGCGAGCTAAAGGAATAATCACCTCGCTGTTTGGATTATTAAAAAGAAATTTTAAAAAGATTATAAAAACTGTGCAAAAATACTCCTAATGTAACGGCACAAATGTCTGCAACTTGTACACATCCTGCAAGGAATTCACAACACTGTCTGCCACAAACAAGACTCATTTAATTCACTAAATCATGTGATTAAGACCAAGGGGAAATGCTAAATCCTTCAAAGTAAAAGTCAAGCTATTTCCGGGCTGCACAGCTGTGCGCTTTATGGCGCCGTATGCCCAATAGGCCCCCTGCCGAGTCCAGCTGGATGAGCAGTGTCGTGTTTTAGTTTGTCCTCCCACAAAGAACGACCGCTGTCCGATGCGGCGGAGTCGGAGTCCGTCGACGAGCCGCGAGACGGGAAGGGCCACCATTAGCTCCGAAAATAAGAGCGTGGCGACGGTCCACTAGTAAACTGAGCCCGTCGTCTCAGATGGACGAAAAAGTACAAACAAAAGTCAGAAAATTGACTTGGAGACCAAGAACACAGCAGAGCAGCCGTCCCAGGTAAAGACTGTGAGCAGGAAACACTAAACTGCATTCATCACTATGAGATAATTGGGCTGATCCGGGTCCGAGTTAGTGCAGAGACACTCTGGTATACAGCTCATACCACAGACCGATGGTATAATGATGGTAAAATCCATGAATTTGATTTTAACATGTCAGTAAAGTTTTAAGATCATCACGATTGTTTTCAAGTCACTGCGGCTGCATCAGCGAGACCTGCTGAGCAAAGGCTCCCGGGTCTCCAGATTAAATCATAAAGGAGGTTGGACCTTTGCAGTAGATGCTCCTACACCGCAGACTGCCCTCTTCATCAATAGACACTATTAAAACCTGACTGGAAACCCATTTTTAGGTTCCGATTACTTTTTATTTCCTATTCTTTTAATCGCTAAATCTGACTTTTTTTTTACTTGTGTGCACCTTTTCATTTGCTCAGTGTGTAGCCCATACTATAAGCCATCTACTCACCAGCCCCTGGTATCTAAAGGAGTCGTACACGCTCCGGATGAAGAGCCAGAACGGCCACAGGTACTCAAACCTGAACTCAAGTACAAAATCTGCCAGCAGCACCAGTGCCCAGACCACCAGGAACTTCAGGTACAGGAAGGTACTAAAAAGAAAAAAAAAAAAGTGACACAAAAATATTTTCCAACACAAACACAAGAAAATGTAAGAGTCCATACTATCAATGCCATTTGTTTCTGTGGACTGTGTGACAAGCAAATAACGTCACAATAACTGAACCAAAAGTAATGAATTTAAATTACTAGTTCACATCATACGCCCGCAGTGATAGTGGGAATAACATCTGTGAGGAGGTAAAACTGCTCACTGTGTGTGAAGGAAAACCAGCACCAAAGAAAAAAAAAACTGAGTGAAGCGTCCTATCTTACGGCTTCAGCTGGACGGCGGACGTCAGTGTCGACTAATGCCGCTACGCCGCCAGCAATTTAAAAGAGGCACTTGGAAACCAAATCTCTCTTCAGAGAGAAACTCTGCCTGCTGTAAAGCAGCAAAGGAACTGAACCCGAGGCAGCAAGAACACCTCTGATTGTGTGGCAAAGAAGAAAAAAAATGCTCAAAAGCACCTCTGAAAATACGGTACTGTGCAAAAGTCTCGAGCCTCATTTCTTTATATTTTGTAAGGAAAACGGGAACGAGCTGCACCAATTTATTCTTCAGCACAGTCCGAACCCTCTGAGGCAGCTTGCTGTAATTTCTTCAAGAAGTTCTCCAGGAGTTCCTGAAGGACATTTAAAAACTCTTTTACCAAAATGTTTCTGCCTTTTGCTCTGTTCTCTGTCAGGATGATCCCACACTGCTTCAGGGGTGCTGAGGCCAATCCACGACTGATAGTGTTCACCTGTGTGTTTGTCTATCCAGGGATGCTTTCACCGCACTGCCAGTGCATCCGGGACCATCGTCATGCTGAATAATTAAACTGTCACCAATCAGATGCTTTACAGATGGCATTTCATGGTGAATCAAAACCTGACGGTACCTTCCTTTATTCACAATTCCATCAATTTCCATCAAGATCTCCAACACCACTGGCTACAAGCAACCCAAACCATGACCATGCCTCCACCGTGTTTTACAGATGGGCTGTAGATGTTCACTGTTGCACCTCCTCCCACCGATTTTCAGCCCAGCTCTTGTGTAATCTGGCATACCTCAGCCTTTTCTCCCAGTTTCCTTTAAGAATGGCCTGCTGACAGCCTTCCACTGAGATCATTTCTGATGAGGCTTCAGTGAACAGCTGATGGATCAGCTGAAGGTCCAGATGCATGTCTCAGGTCATGTGTCAGGTCTTTGCTGGATTTCTTCCTATTTCTTAAGGACATGACTTTTACAGACCATCTACAGCAGATGAACAGTTTTTTTAGGCCTCACACTTCCTTACAATGTAATTTTTCCTTTGATAAGTTGTCCGTTACGCGTAAACACAACACTGGTTTATCCCTCGAGTTAGGAGCCGTTTTATGGTTGATTCGTGGGTCTGCGTTAAGTGGCTTAACAAACAAACAAAAAAAAATTCCTCTGGACTGAAAATGAAAAAAAGCAGCCAATGTCCAAAAAACGTTTTTGAAAGACCTTCAGAAAGTATGGAAAACTATTGCTCAAGAACATCTGGCTCCTTGGCAGCAAAATATCAAGAAATGTGGGGTGGCTCAAGACTTTTGTCTCCCCTTGGAAACCGCTTTGGAAATCCCTGCACTGCTGGCAGACTGTGGGAGATGAAGGCTACCTGGAGCCTCCTGAGGAGCTTTGAGGACACTGAACACCTGTATAAGACAACAGTGTCACACTGCAGAGTATTACATGCGGCAGGGAAGTAAATACTGTTGTAGCCGCTTGCTGCTTTTATCCTGCATTTGCTAGATACCCAGAAAGTGGGCCACTGGGGGTACTCTTTAATGTGGGGTGGGGGGCACCTGTTCAATAATTCAAACACTGCCCCACATCTCCAGGTCCTGGTGCCACGTGTGTAAACTAAATGGGCTTTAGCGTTAATATGTATGAAGCCCCACGCAGCAGAGCAACTGAGGGCTGTTAAGAGTGAGCGGCAGCAGCCTTATCGACGTGTTTGTGGTTAATGTTACACCGCTGCCGTTCAGGCTCATGTGATGATGCTAGCAATGAGAAGCTGGCGGAGCTGCTAACAGCCGAGCAGCTAACTTTGACACCTTCAGCCAGTGACAGCTGAGTCGGGCGCACTGTTAACACCCGGGGTTGTTTAGTTAACATGAAAAAGTCCGCTGCAATGTAATTCAACCAGTAACTGTGCTGCGGAGTCGGAGTCCCAGCTCAAAACGGGCTGTTTTGGGGCCTAGCGCTACGGTTAGCTTACCTGCTAGTGTACGAAAACAGACAGCTGGCTGGCTGGCTAGGTTAATAGTCTGTCTGGAAGTGGCACCAGGTGTGATCTTATGGAGGTGTATTAACACAAACGCCGCATTCATTGCCCCCCGCCGAGGACGCTCCGTGTGAGTTACCTGCCGTAAATCCCCTCGGTGATTCGGTTCCGTTTTAACGGCCGTCGGAGTTTGCTGCAGTCCGCATTGCGCCGCTTCATCCTCCTCCGCTTGGCTTTGGCCTCCGAGTCCCCGCTGTAATCTTATCCAGTTTTCTTGCGTTTACTGACAGCGATAATAAATAAAGGTGCTTGTGGTAAATGTCGCTGTTGTTATTATTTTTTCCCCCCACTGGAAACAAAGAAATAAATAAATGACTCTATTTGGGGAACCTCCTCTTTTTCTGTTAGCGCAGGCTCAATAAGCCCAACGCGCACTGTGCTTTACGTACGTCGAGTTGTCAGACGGCCGGTTTGTCCAATCACTGTGCCCGCCGAGGCCTCTCTCTTTGACGGATACACAGGAGAGCCAATCGCGCCCCTCAGTGGCCACTCGGCGAGTTCGCCTCACCGTGTGCCAAGCGTCTCGTCGCTCCACCAATCAGATCGTTGTGAACAAATTGGGCATCGCTTATTGACCAATCAACCGCAAGTAGGGGCGGGTCTTTTCCTTATAGGTTTTTGCCTTTGGTTTATTACGAAGACTAAAATATGCTGTCTTCGGGACAAAATTCCCTTTGTGCCCGATACAAAAACATCCAGTCCGACATGCGGGGGTTATTTATATCAGGACCTTTGTCTGTGCTCCATTGACAGACTTGCCCCAGAGCAATGAATGCCATTATGCTTTGTTACCAGGTTTAACGTGCACGGTGTGTGCGTGCACCTAAAAGGGGGGGGGACTGCAGTTATCTCTGCTTAAAAATTATTTGTTCGTCCCCTTTTTTAATCAATAGGGATATAACAAAACTTCATCTTGCTCATCTCCTCATATTTAAAAAAAATTCCTAAAAAATAATTTTACGTAGCTTTACAAATATTTATATTTTTTTTATGATTCAAATCCATTAGTGCGACTCACGCCGTCTTGCCAAGACGTTTTCATGCCCAGCAGCTGATAAAGAGCAGAAGCTGCGCGATGTGGGGCTGCGCCCGTTTTCTGAGCGTCAGTTGGAAGAGAAGTTGCGCAGCAAACATCTCCAATGCCTCCTCAGTACGCACCGAATCTGCGCTCCCGTCTGGCACCCTTGCTGCTTCTCCTGCAGACAGGGTTCATCATCATATTTGCGTTTTACGCTGAAATTGGAAGAAATGGAAAAGCTGACGCCCTCGGCAACTTTTACGCAGGTGAGTTTTATTTTTGTGAGCTTGAAAGAGAGATGGGGGCAGATGGGGTTAAAGGCGGAGAATATGTTTAATTTGAATAGCTAATTTATGGAAAAAAAACTATCTTTTGAACTGACTTCATATGCATGTCTTCAAATGGGAAATAAACAAACTTCAGTCCGAGTGTGTGGGGAGGAGCTGCGGTTTGTTGGACATTGATAAGCTTCACGTTAACGCGTTGTCTTCTGAATAAAAGAAAATGAGCCCTTTTGGCCTGTAATTGTTTATATTTTGTGTCTTCTTCTCTTGCAGAGTTCCAGGATGTGAATGTGATAGTGATTCTAGGTTTTGGCTTTTTGGGCACTTTTCTAGTGCGGCATGGTTTCAGCGGCTCAGGGTTTAACCTGCTCGTGGCTGCCATGGCCACCCAGTGGGCCCTCATACTGAATGACAGCGAGTCCTTGTACTACAGAGGAAAGATCAGGATCGATCTGAGAAGGTGGGATGTCACAGTTAGTGCAATTACGGTCTTCTGAAGCAGCTTAATGTGAGTATTTAGCTGTTTAAGGCCTGCAGCAAAACACATTTAACTGGAACTTGTCTGCTAGTTTGATAGTTGCTGAGATGTGCACGGCGTCTGCCCTCATTTCAATTGGAGCTGTGCTGGGGAAGGCCAATCCAGTCCACCTCATCCTTATTGGACTGCTGGAGGTGTCAGGCTTCGTCCTAAATGAAAAGCTTCTGCAGTTTTTCCTGAAAGTAAGGCCGTGTTTCACCCTCACATCATATCTTTAGGTGAAGCACGTTCACACCAACACACAGCTGCTGCTGCTGTTTTTCTGCTCCTCTAGGTCCGGCCTCTGAAAAGCATCATGATGCTCCACATCTTTGGGTCGTTTTTTGGACTCATGCTGACAGGGGTCCTTTACCGTAAAGGCTCAGAGCACCAATTTGAAAAGGAGCGATTTGACAAAAAATCAGGATTATTCTCCATGTTAGGTAACACTTTTCCCAGACATCTGCTGCAGCAGTTGGTTAATTTCCACTTTTGTGAAACCGTCTGCACCTGACTCTCTCTCGTCTCCAGGGACTGCTTTTCTCTGGATGTTTTGGCCCACTTTTAACTCCGTCCTCGTGGATGAACACACTCCTGGGAGGAAGCTGGGGGCCGTGTGCGGCACCTACCTGGCCCTGGCTGTCAGTGCTGTGACAGCAGCTGCTGTGTCTGTGCTCTCCAACCCCAAAGGAAAACTCAACCTGGTATGATCGGACACTTGATATGTTTCCACATCATTATGGCACTGTATGTGCAGAGTCAACATAAGGTGGACTAAAAGGAAGTGTTCAACACGTTTTTCCCCACTCAGACTTTTACTGACACTCAAAAAGCCAGTTTAATTACTTTATACACAGCTGTTTATGTTCTGTTTTATTTTTGCTTGAAAATTAGGAACTAAAGCTTTAAAAATCAACGCAGTGGAGTAAATGCTGCGACCCTCTTTAGACTCACCTCTGCATGCTGCAGGCACCTCTGCTAAAAGAAACACTCTGCTGTGGGCTTAAAGCAAAGTTAACAAGAAATGTGAAGATCTGGCAGTTTATGTGCTTTCATTTTTAGCTTCTTCATGTAGTCGTGCTGTCTCTGAGCAGCTGAGAACACCGCCTTTCTTCACATTTAAACTGTCCCAAGGGGTGCTGGAAACATTCCTCAGAGGTTCTGGTCCATATTGACACAATAGCGTCACACAGTTGCTGCAGATTTGTTGGTTGCACATCCATGATGAGAACCTCCTGTTCCACCACAGCCCCAAAGTGCTTATTATGTTCAAGAAACCTGTTTGAGATGATCTGGGTTCTGTGACATGGTGTGTTCTCCTGCTGGAAGCAGGCATCAGAAGACGGGCACACTGTGGACATAAAGGCATGGACGTGGTCAGCAGCAATACTTGGGTAGGCTGTGGTGCTCGTTACGCCAGCAGCAGCCTGAACCGCTGTTGTGAGGTAAGACGAATCCATGCTTTCATGCTGTTTACTCCAAATTCTGACCCCACCGTCCGAATGTTGCAGCAGAAATCGAGACTGATCTGAGCCGGCAGCGTTTTTCCCGTTTTGATGAGCCCGTGTGAAATGCAGCCTCGGTCTCCTGTTCTTAGCTGACTGTGGCGGCACCTGCTGTGGTCTTCTGCTGCTGCAACACATCTGCTTCAAGGTTCAGAGATCTGTGCTCAGAGATGCTCTTCCGCAAATGTTTGTAACGATATTGGAGCTACTGCGCCATACCTATCAGCTGGTAGCAGTGTGGCCATTCTGCTCTGACCTTTGGCATCAACAAGCCATTTTCACCTTTCTGTCCTGATACCATGAATGAATGTTACAGGTTCTGTTTGCTGTTTTGGCCACTTTAACACACTTTTGTTCATCCAGTAGTCAAAGCGAACAGGGAGAGCTGAGCTTATTCAGTTTTGTGACCAAGTGAGGCTCCCAAAGATCAGCTGACTGAGCCACTACGCTCGATACTGACGAGGTCCGATTTCATCTCCTCTCAGGTCCATCTGCAGTCGTGCATCCTCGCCGGTGGCGTCGCCGTCGGCGTCTCTGTGTCAGCAGTTCGGCATCCTTGGGAAGCCATGACAATCGGATTTGCTGCTGCCGTTATATCAACCATTGGATTCCACTATCTTAAGGTTCCCCCCACCCCCACATGGACATTTGCTCCATGGTCGCACGGTCAGCGCATTAAAACTCAGTTAACTTATTTTGCAGATCCACATGCTGTTGGCATTCCAGTGCCATGACACGCGTGCTATTCTGAGCAGTCATGGACTTCCGGGTCTACTGGGATGGCTTGCACAGCTCATCCTGCAGATCAAAGACTCCACTAATCCTGTGATGTAAGAGCGAAACAGCCCCATGACGCTGGATTGCAACATGTAAAAGATGGAGCACCCCGTGTCATTAGCTGTTCTTCTGTTTTTGGCAGAGCGATCCGGTTTGCTGTATTTCACATCTGTGCTCTCCTCATCACCATCGCTCTGAGTGTGACGCTGGGAAGCCTTACAGGTATGCACTGACCGCCATTACCTGCAGCCCGGGATAATCAGGAAAAACACTTTATTGAATTTTTTTTAGGTTAAATTTCAGAGTTAGCTAAAGCCACCTCTTTGTATTGGGCGCAACAATATGCTCAAAAGTTTGTGAATCTCTGGGTTTTCTGCCTCGGTGTCTGAAGGTTCTCAGTCATCCAGGTCACGGTGGCTTGAAGGCACCTGGACTTCTTCTAGGTTCATGAAGACATCTCACCTCTCATCAGAAAGGCTTGTTCGGGTCCAAAAGCCGATGCATTTACCCTCTAAGTGAGGCTGTCCCAAGAGTCGCTGACCCGCCTGTCAGCATGTTAGATATTAAGATCACATGGGCCAAGGTGTGAGTGGGTGGTTGAGAGGACCTTGTAGGCCACCACCCTCTGCCTTCTCTGTCCAGACTCTGCATCCCTTCTTTCACCCCGAAGGTGAGAACCTGACCACAAGCGAAAAACTCGAAGAAGCCTCTCTGATGAGAAATGAAACATCTTCAAGAACCTAAAGAAGTTCAGCTACCTTCAGCTCAAACACCGAAGACATTTCTGTATAAGGTAGTCACTTGAGTTTTTGTTTCATTTCCAGCAGATTTTCTGGTCTGAATCAAGTTTTTGTTTAGATTATTAGCTCGTTTCTAATTATTTTTAGCTTATTGTGGGAATGTGTAACATTTTAAGTGTGACTGACTCGCAGCCACGTGGACCTCGGAGTCACACAGAGACTGAATCCGGAGAGGTTTTAAAATACAAATGTTTACAGCTGACTAAAACGATTCTCATAACCTTTGTTACCTGAGGTATTTACCTGCATTCACTGCCACACATGACGGGTACTGACAGCAAAGGTTTCTGCACAGTTGATGCTCTTAAAAACTTGTTTCTGCAGCTTTTCCCTTAATTTTATTTAGTAATCTGTTACTATTTAAGGGTCATATTTATGCAGAAATCTAGGTTTTTTCCTTTTGAAGACTACTGTTTGATATTTGGCCATTTGCATACAGTTACCTTCATGTTTAATCTCTCTGTTGAAAAGGGCTCCTCGTTAAGCTGAAGTTTTGGAGAGCGCCCCAGGACAAGAAATGCTTCGACGATCAGGCCTTCTGGGAGGTACGCAGCCATCACCGTTAAAGCTCCTCTTTAAATAAATAAAAATATGAAGGCAATGCTGACAGATTTCCACTGCGATGAGCTCTAAGTTCATAAAATGTTTTCATGGTTTTGCAGTTTCCCCGTCTTGCAGAGCGCAAGTAAGAAGATGGCAGAAGACGACAACCCCTGTATATAATTTTTTTTTAAACTCATCACGATGGGATTTATCTGTGTGTGCAACAAAAAGAGAAGGATAAATAAATCCGGCGTCACACTCGGGTACTGCTCAGTATGGTTTTATTGCCGTGGCCGTGAAAAGCTGACCCGATGCCGAAGGTGTTTAAAGACAAACGCGCAGCAGTGACGGCCGTTAGCTTCAGCTCAGCTCTGCGGGCTAATTCAATAATAAATCTGCATCACAGCTGATATAGTGTCATTTCTGGAAAAAATACAAACAAACCACCACAGTTACATTCAGTAGACATGTATGTGTACACATCTATGAAACACGACTCTCAGTTCATATTTGGTACCATAACAATTTATGGGACTTCCACTCGACAGGCGGGTCAAATTAAAAGGACAGTTTTGTGTCATAAAGCTCCCAAAAATACACATTTTTTTACGCATAAGTAAAAGTGAGAGTCTGAGTGCAAACAGACGCATCTGAAAATATTCAGACTTTAAAGAAATCTAAGAAAATTTGTGCTTAGTTATGATTTAGCTTTTATACAGCAAACCAGATAAATTAAACATGTTAATCTGAAGGCTAAAAAAAAAAACTCCACATATAAAGTGAATAACCACTGAAGCATACGGTCTCACACAGTATAGAAAGCTGGAACCGTGGACGTGAGGAGACACACAGGGGGGGGGGGTCACTGCCAGAGGTCCTCGGTACGCCCGAACTTGAACACCAAACCCCTGAAGAGGGAAACGAGAACGTGAGCCAAATGTTTTCATTTTCCTGAGACGGACAAGCGGCGGCAGAGGGGGGGAGGGGATGACTTACCCGAAGAAAATGAATGCGTTTTGGAAGAAAACTGCAATTCCAGGGTACACAATGGGCTTCTCTGCAAAAGACACAGCAGGTTTACAGAGTCAGTCACGGCATCGCGGCGTCTCAGCGTTCCTTACAAAAATCCCTCAGAACGTGGACGTCAGCTCCACGGTAAATCAGGCCTCTGAACGCCACAGCAGTGGATTTTACAAATCAGCCAATCAAGATGTGCATTAACTGTTTACATATTAGACATTTTATACTGTTTGTATTATCAGAGGCGCAAAAGTAATTAGAAAAAACATTTCTTCTAAATATAAGGACACGATTGACAGATCATATATGAGCTGGAGGAGGTGGCTGGGGAGAGGGAGGTCTGCTGCCCCCTGCGACCCGGAAGCAGAGGGATGGATGGATATAAGGAACGTTTCTTAATGCTTGGATGAAAATCCTGCGCAGGTGCTTCCCCTGCAGCACCTGCTGCTCGTTTGTGACCCTCTGCCTTCAGTAACCGTGAAGCTGCTCTGAGATCAGGTGACTGAAAAGTCTGCACATCTTGATGGTTTGATTTTAAATCTACTGCACCGGTGTGCAGAGGTATGGGCGGGAGAACCGCAGCTGGGTCACGACCCCTGACCTGATTATGTTATGGAGTATTTATTAAAGTCTGCCACAGCCTCTCTGCGAGGTTTTTATATTCATGCTTCAGTGTTCTAACCGCCTTGAAGCAATTACTGCTCGCTGTTGCTGAACCAGGCCAATTTATTTGTTCTGCTCAGAAACAGTAACTGTGCTCCTACAGTTCAACACAGCTCAACAGTCGGGCCACGCAGCAAGGTGCTAAGAAGATAAAGCGGACTCACGAGGCACGACAAATCCTCCAAAGAGAATCCACATGGAGGCGATGAGGGAGCCAAAGGCCAGCATGAAGCCGATGAAGAGCCACACTCGAGCGCCTGCAAGAAAAAGATAAGAGGGCGGGACACCGGGTGACGGGTTTGCTGGCTTGTGTTTTACAGCATGTACAGATACAGGCTCTAAGGAGAGCAGAAAGCAGCCCTGACACATTAAAAAAATAATAATATTACAAAATGGAAGCAGAGAAAATCTCGTCATCATACCCGTCTGTCCCATGCAGCCTTCGCTGTAGCTGTCTCCTCTCACTTGGCCATTCGAAACAGCATTTATCCTAAACAGCAGAATGCAGAAAGTTACGCCGACTCCTGAAACACTCATTTCAAACTCTAAGCAACATGAAGGTCTGTCAGAGGGCGAGCACGAACAGGCTAAATGTAACACTTTAAATTAAATTTAAGCCCAAAGAAGTGATGGGAAGCAGCCCGAGGGGCAGCTGTGGCTCAGGAGGCCGAGTGGGTCGACTCATGAGAAGACGGACGGTTCGATCCTTTGATACCAAGACCAGAAAAGGACTTTATAACTGCTAGACCAGCCGAGGTCCATCAGGCCTAAATCACCCAGCCAACGGGAATGTAAGGATCTCATGAACTGGCTCTCAAAATGCCACGCACTGGTTTTGAAGCCTTAAGATGAGCGTTTTCACCATCACCTGATTTGATGAGTGGTGGGTGGACCCGACCGTCCCAAACGACGCATCAGTGACACTCAGAATGACCAAAATATGCCACATTTTATTCAGCAGGGCCCAAAATTAGTAACTGAGACCAAAACCTCATCAGGAAGCTGCTTACAGAGGTCAAGTGCGAGGGTCATATTTTTTCCATAGACTTCAATGGGACAGGAAGGCTTTCTGCAGCCACAGCTATCGCCCCCTGGTGGCCATTAAAAATGAGGCAGGTTTGAGGCACTGCATTAGCTTCACTGTTCAGACTGGGGAACGTGCCCATCTTTTATGCTGCATTCCAATTAAAGTAGTAGGAAATCTGAGCTCACAGTGGGAATTTTCAGCTGAAGTGCTCCCACATATCAGACTTCCCACTTGGAAAGTCGCAGCATCCACACCAACCCTAACTTCTGTAATCCAGGCCCTGCCAGCAATGGCTGCCTGGCTCCACCTTACTAGGTAGGGAGTGAAACACTGCCTGTTTGTATGCCTACCACAACTGGAACATGAACTTGTTCCACTAGTGGGTGTGACAGCCAGAGATGTTACACAAGGGGGACACACAAGACCCTGAATCCAAATCTAGAGACAGCGTTTGCCTCACCCCTGCCACAGGAAACATGTTAGGCATCTTCAAGGATAAAGATGCAGGTAAGAATACTTTTTAACTTCTTCTTGGTTTACCGTATCCATAACATGAATATGCACGTTATGGATTACTGTGTAATACTGTGAAAGTGTGCAGAGGGTGTGCATTTTTACTGGCTTGGAATCATTTTTCTCAGCATACAGTTTTTATGTCCTGATGACCACAAAATGAAGTTTTGCTTTTGTTCACGTTGGTTTAGATTGAGGCTTTTCACATGACTTGCATGTGTAAGTTTCAGTCACATGATAACAAATGTCTCTGAATAAAAAGACCAAAACTGGTCCCAGTATAAACAGAGAGGGTCATCAATGAGGCCACCTTTGAAAATGTAAAGAGTAAAGAAACCAAGTCATGTGACACCAGCTCAGCCTCTCTGACAGCGATCAGCTCCATGTGGTTTGGAAAGCGTGGAGGCGGGGCTTTAAGCTTCAGAAACGCCAAATAACTGCAGTCTGGAAAGTGTGTCTTACATGAGAAAGGCCACAGTGGCGATGACTCCGCAGGTGTGATATGCATGATGAAACTCAGCCTCAATGGGATATTTCACTGCTGCGTCAATGATGATCCACCAACCGGTGAAAAACTGCAAAAACAACATGTCCGGTCAGCCCGAAGACTTCACTCACACATGAAGCTTTAATAAAAATATGTAAAAGTCATTCTGATTGTTTAAGCCCAATAAATACGCCGATACTAAAAAAAATAGAATGAAATCAATGGAAATACCAGGACGCCAGCAGCTATAGACGCAATGGTGTTTCTTCGCTCTCCCCAATCCACATTACACTCACAATCTCCGCACCGGATCCCGTCCAGAAATCCCGACATGACTTTGGGAAAGAGGAAATGCATGTGGGAGTCAGGAGTGTCAAACTTATTTAAGTTCATAGACAACGTGCAGCTCTGTTTGAAAAATCTCTACAAATAATTATTTTAAATGAAAAACATCATTATTCAAATACGTCAAGATCTACATAAGATAAAAAAAAACAAAAAACTATTCATCATTATTATCAGCACAGCAGCAAAAATATTAAACACAACCCACAATAGCTTAAATTATGTAAAATAGCTCAATAAAATAAAATACTATACGTCAAAACAAAACAGCCCAATAAGGTAAAAAAGGATCTGTTAAAATAATAATAATAATAATAATAAAACTGCTCAATAAATAAAAATCCAGAAGAATGATAAATAGTAATTCTAAATAAATAAATATGTCATATAATACATAAAATTAAAAAAATATATAATATACATAACTGTGCATTTAATTAAATTCAATAAACGCTTAAAAAGCAGAATATAATACAATGAGGTCAAAAAAATAAATCTAAATAAAATACATTCAAAATAAACATATTTGAAAATATACAATAAATACACTGACAATGATAAATATAACAAAAATTCTAGAATCAAGCAAAAAAATTATGTAAAAACATTTTAAAAAATTACAAAATTAGGTCAAAAGGAAATTAAAGGTAAAAAGTTTTTTAAAATTTTAATGACTACAATAAAAATGTAAAATGTTCATTTTATTGACCTCAAATTAAAAGGCTGAGTATAATAAAAATAAATATATTATTTCCAGTAATAATAAAAGAAACAAAACTGAAAATAAGACACAGATCCAACAACACGGCGCCGCTACCTCCTGAGAGCCAGTTAAGCTTCATGTGCGCATGCTCACAGCTGCGGTCAGAAGTCTGGATGCACTCATCAGGGGCATGAAACATGAAAACACGAACAGCTGTTCGTCATATTGATCTCCGATAATCAATAAGACGGAAAAGTGGAATCTGAAATCTGTAACGCATCAGTGCGCAGGCGCCGTACAGTAGGACGACGCTCACGCAGCAAACACCAACACTACTGTAACTCCACATTTCTCCCCTTTAATCAGCACCCGCAGCATCCACCCAGCCCCGGAGCGGTCACTGTGAGCCGCTGTGAGCTTCAGAAACTCAGAGTGGGTCCCTGTGTCGGATTTAAAGGCTGCGTCGTCGCTTTCTTTTGTTCATCGCTTCGGCACTAGCAAACATTTCCTTGAAGGTTTGTTCTCGCTACGAAGTCGCCGAAAAAAAAACACGACGGGTCAAAGGACAGCGGCGGGAACGGCCAAAAACCCTCATCCCGACAGTGGGACCGGTTTCCCGTGTCATTTCCAAAGGAATTCCTACCTTTTATTTGCGCTTTTTGATGTGTAAAGCCTTTGGACAAACCCGACTGTGCTTCCGACAGAGATCCGTCACGCACATGCGCAGTTAACCCACACCCTTTGTGATCAGAGACGCTTGATGTTGTTGCCTTCAGGGGCTGTGAATAGAGTAGGAATTTGTAAATATCTCACCTATTATTGAGATGTATCTAATCTCAGTCGGGCCTGACCAGTTATAGCTTATATGAAAAACCCTTTACACTTAGTACCCTACTTTCTGACATTTAAAGCTTTAATAAAAATACATAAACATCTTCTTCCAGATTAATTTACAGCGTATTCACTGATCAATTACAGACTAAATCGCATGGAAGCCTCACTTTAGTGCCTTGAGGAAATCAGTGGACTCCAGCAGCTGCAGATGCAGTGGTGTTTCAGTCTGTGCACCGTCCACAGACCCCGAAACTGGGAAACAGATACTGAGAGTAAGTCAGGAATGTCAAATTTTAGTTCATAGGCTGCTCTCTTTTAGTGTAAAGAAGTACAAGCACAGCCTGAAAATGTTCATAATAAATAAAACAAACGTTTAAATAAATATAAAAGGCTTGAAAAACACAACAAACTCTCTGTTTTTCCACATTACAGTAAGCCTACTGTTATAATATGTACATTACACTTTGCAGATCACTGTGGCTCTATGATGGCACTGAAGTAAACAACAATAGTGTTTTATGTCTTTATGATTCAAAACTTTTCCAGATCTGAAATACTTTTAATTTTCCATAGAGTTTCAGTGTGATTACATCTTTACACCATCAGTATCTCTGCACATTACTCAAAAACACTGAGCGATTCATTACACTTTGCAAAGCTATAGAGTGGGCTGAACCGCATCTGGTGGGCCAGTGGGCCGCACATCTGGCACCACTGGTTTACTTGTTATATAAGGGGATAATATGTTAATCAATTTATATGTGACATATGCATGTAAGCACTTTATGCTACAAGTAATCAAACCATGTATATTTCTGTCTTGCTTTCGACTAAAAAAAGAGGAAACAATACTTCTGTTGCAAACAGCTGCACACAGTCATGCAAACCCATCTTCGATCACAGTTACATCCACCTAAATCCAGAATTATTTATTTTTCCAGTGGGAACAGGAACGGAAACATGAACTGTTCAGCTGATTTTACCAGTTTGTGAGTGTAGTTTGATGTTTCATGGAGACGTGGACCTACTCACACTTCCCGACCGCGCTGTCACCATCCCAGACGCCGGACGGGAAATTTAATCTGAGCACTGACACAGAGGTCATCCGCAGAGGTCATCCAGATGACTGTGGCTAGTAAATGGATCCAAACAGACACTTTCAGTTTCAAATACAGAAACTGTTGTATTTCTGTCTCATACCACAACACCTGTATTTATTTGTCAGGTTTTACTCATTAGGCTCCTTCTTGTATAATATGTAGATTTGAATGTACTGAGTTCTTCACTTTTATTTTCTGCTTAACTGAGCTCCTTATACTTTCAAAATAAACCCACTGTTGCTGTACGTCTTGGAGCCAGCGGGTGTCTGTACCACGGTCACCAAGAAGTCCCCTTTCTGTTCAAACATGAATCAGTTTTTTATACCCATCAGGTCAAACTCATCTTAAATAGCTAGAAATTAAAAAGGCATCCCAGACAAAAGTTTGGGTCTCGGGCAGGTACGCGGGCAGGTACGCGGGCCAGACCAGTAAAACCATTGCCTAATAACAAAGAAAAAACCCTCCTCCACCATTTCAGTGTAAAGAAGTTTTTCTGCACATTTAATCCCTCAGATGTCTTCAGGAAAAAAGTTTCCAACAATATGTCGGTTTTTCTACATCAAAGAAACCCAAAAAGGCTGTAAAACAAAAATACAGCTACAAGTGTAAAAATGTCTGCCCTCCTTCTTTGTAATGCTCTTGTTTTGCAGAGCCATACAGCAGGCTGGATTGGACCCTTCGGTGGGCCGGTTTTAGCCCCCGGGCTTTATGTTTGGCACCTCTGGTATAAAGTAATATTACATTCATGCGCTGGTTTTTGGGGGAAATCTTTACACAGCAGAGCTGGACCATGAAACAGGAGGAAAAATAAGCAAACTCTATACCGAGATTCAAATACTACTTAAAATTGAAATATTAATAAATGAATGGAGGCAGAAGTGATTTCATTTCCTTGGTGGTGTGTTCAGTTTCGACTGCAGCTAAAAATGAAACAAACTTCAGTTTTTTGGCATCAAACGCGAGCAGAAAACGACTTCCCGCCTCATTTCTCAAAGATGGGGATCATCTAGAAGTCATTAGTTGTGGCCTCTAACAGACAGGGGCGGGCTTGTGCCCGAGACCTCAGGTCACATGACACGGGTCACATGACAGGCCTTTCACACCTGCTGCTGCTGCTGACCCTCTCAGTGACCACAGTCTGCATTACCTGCATCTGAACAGAGCGCACACAGAGCCCATTCAAGGCTGCACCATCAGCCAGCATCTACTTTATTGCTGAGTATTGTAGATTTTTGATTACACAGAGCACACAGTCACAAAAATACTATGATGTCAAGTTAGTGGTCCATTAAAAGAAAAAAGCTTGAAAGAAGTACACAGACGGTTTATTGTTAGTAGATTTGTAAGGTGCATGTCGTTCAGTATGAATGAGCAGACTCTTCAGTCAGAGACGGGCAAACAGAAGATGACATCATCATCTCAAAAGAAGCCGAGCAGCTGCAGGGCAACAGATACGGAGAGGAGGATGACTCCGAAAAATCCGATGTAGCCGTAGGCACCGTTCATCCTCTTGGCTGGATCTGAAATTAAAGGACAAAGCAAACATTCGCCAAAGCAGACTTAACGCTAAAATGTTCGGAGTACCTGATAATTAAAATTTGATGCTTTACTAACATGGCATTGTCAGAGGTCTTTAACCTCTCAGCTTAGTAACCGATCACTCACATTTAATCAAATGTAAATGATTAAACAAAGCAGATAAAGAGCAATAGAACTGTTCAGTCACAGAGCCGTAACCTCTGTAACGCCTGTCGTGTTTATTAATAATGTGGAAATGAGCTGCCAGTTGAATCTCTTACAAGAGCTTTTTAAGCATAGCACACACCAGTTTACTGGCTGTGATATTCATTAAGGGATCTATACTCCCCTTTATATTTAATCATTTAAATAATAATAACGCAAGTCTGTAATTTTTAGCTCATTGTTCCAGATTACACACACACTTCATTTCAATCTTACCTCCTGTGTAGTAGCCCCAGGCGTAGGAAAACCTGCTGGTCACCCAAATAGCCCCCAGCACAGATGCTGACAGCTGGTCACACACACAAACACACACACACACACACACAGACGTATAGAGTAAGAGCGGAGAATATGACATTACCCTCTCATGTATTTTACTTACAGTCTAAGTATTTCTATGTTATTTTGCAGATTATAAAACATAAACATGTAGTTATACAGCCGGTGACATAAGTATTGAACACGGCACCAATTTGCTAAGTAAATGCATTTCTAAAAGGTGCTTTTGATATGAAATCCTCACCACACGTCAGTAACAAGCATCAAATTACAGACGTCCATAAATTAAGTGCAATAATGAGAAATGACACAGGGAAGAAGTATTGAACACATGATTTAGACAAACCTGTGAAATACTATAAATAAACTAGCTGGCCAGATGAGACCAAAGTTGAACTTCATGGCCATAAAACACGCCATGTTTGGAGGTCAAAGGGCACTGCGCATCAACCCCTAGACCCCCCCCCCCCCGCTTAAAAACACCACCCTAAAAGTGAAGTTTGGAGGTGATCTGAAGAATGTTTGCGTGGAAGAGTCAGACCTGAGCGATGCATGCGACTAGTTTCAGGAGGCGCCGTGAAGCTGTCATCACCAACAAAGGCTTTTTTACAAAGTATGAAATAAATGTCAGAGTTTATTCTTTCCCTGCAGCATCTCTCATTAAACAACTTAATTTATGGACCGCTATGGTTCAGTTTCTTTGCAAAGAACTGATTTGTGTCCATGAACATGAACCAGCAGACTGTAGCTTTGAGACCGGGCTGTCCAGCATAACAGGATAAGCATAAAGATCAGTTCTTTATTTGTTGGAGATAATTTATCTGAAGTTCAGGAGCGGAGCTACCACCCAAACACCCCCTTCCATGTCCATAAATACCTACTTGTCGTCCTTTCTTTATCATCCACCCTCACGGGTATCAGGGGGCTCAAACAGGCTGCCAGTCCTCAATGAGGCCTTCCCACAACTGCTGGTCTCTGGGCAGGCTCGCTGCAATTAACACGTCTTTCAAAGCAACGTTTAAACCTGCGTGCAGAGCCACTTTTCTGCCACTGCAGTGCATGAGCCTGAACAATCACACCCAATGTTTCCTACAGCCATCGATCCTTACTAGAGACTCCAGAAAAGGACATTAAAATCAAATACAGATTATTTTCCTACAAATCTCAGCTGTACCAGAGTCTCTACTTCACAAACACTGAGCCTTATCGCAGCTTTCACTGTACTCAGTCCAGCATCTATAAACACTTCACTTCCTCAGTGATATTTCACCATCGGCCACTTAACGTTTCTGTAAACATGACATCTTCTCCCTGCGCTGTACGAGTTTTAGAAGGAAAGGCACTGACCTGTGGCAGCTGCCACATTTTCATCATACTCCATGTTTGATGACAATAAAAGCTTTCCATTCTACTCACCCTCTCTGTATAGACTTTAAACCTGTCTGACAGGATGTTTGCATGCTGTGCGTATCTTACAGCATTTCCTACACATACCTGTCGAACTGAAGTAAGATTTTACACCACACTGAGTCATTTCTGATCACATATTCTGTTTTACTGTGCCTCCCTGAACCACCCCAGTGAAAAAAACCCTGGAAACGCCCCTGTGCTGGAGGGAAATATGCTTATTCACGCTGACACTGACTTTTGGACTTGACTCTTATCTGGAAAATTCATGCCAAAGATCATGAGGCCCGATTCCATGCCACCCCTCCGAAACACTGCACTAACAGGAAGGCAATGAATCAATAAAGAAATGCATGATTAAAAACTGCTTTGTAGTGGAGCCTGAGTAGAGGCTTAAAATCACACGTACCGGGTAAACCAGTGCTGCAATGGTCTGGAAGAGCAGCCACTGGGGGTACACCTCCAGCGTGTTCTGGTGCGCCCTCTGGATGCAGTTGAAGACCTGCTCCTTGTCGCTGTACATGGTGGGATACTGCACAACAAACATCACATCAGCCCGAGACGCACACAAGAAACCTTTCAGAGCGTGCAGCAGTACTTTTAGCCGCCATTCATTTCACGTACTTTCACGTTGTACTTCTTTCTGCCTCCTCCAACCTTCACTGCCAGGTACGCCAGCATGATCCAGCTGTACAGGTACGTGAAGATCACGTAACCGAAGTCAGAGGGCAGCACGGTGAGGACGTCCATCTCCAGCCGATACTCAGCCTGCGATCAGGTCGGGACAGCACCGAGGCGTGCACGCCGAGCGAGTTTATAACGCGGGCAAAAAGGCGGAAGCTGCAAAGTAAACAAGCAGACGTTACGTGAAATATCGCGAGATCGCACGAGACTTAGCACTCCGTCAAAGTGCGCTTCTGCCTTTTAACCCCTAATAAAATATTAATTATTAATGACACTTATTGATAATTATCAGCCTATTGAGGTTAGAAATGATAGCAGAGCCATCCGTATGTCAAATTGTATTGTATTGTATTACTAACTCAATTTTTAAAATTATTTACTCAGAAGTTTGAGTTAATACGGTAAAATGTTGAGGTAATAATCTGAAATATAACTTATAGATGCCAGTTTTTAATTTAGTTTAGTTCTTTTTCAGTGGGAGAAACAAGCTTCCATGCAGATCAGTCCAAACATTATTGGTACACACTCACCCAGCCTAACTGTGGAATACCCATATCCTGAGCAATATTTATAATATTCATATTGAGCAATATCCTCTTCTCATGAATGGTGAAATATTTATCACTCATATACTGTGCAATATTTATTTACCAGAGTGCAATTACTTAACCACTGTACATCATGTTTATATGTATATATTTATTATTTTTAATATATTCCTTTTTATTCTATGTATTTATATGTGGGCCTTTCTACAGTTTGACACTGAAACTGGAATGGCCTTCCAATCTCACTGAACATTCTGTGTAATGACCAAAAACACATTCTATTCTATTTAAACAATAACAACAACAACAATAATAAAAAACATTTTTCAACTAAGTAAATGCTGTCTTACTTTTTTGTATATTTGGAAAAGATGTGCAAAATTTGATCTTTATACTATTTTCAGAGTTACAGGCCCTCCGAGTACATAAGGGTGGGTCAACAATTTAAGTTATTTCAGCATTTTTGACCCCCATAATTTCATAAGTACAGGAGACAAAGCTGAAAAACGTCCTGCATTTCATCTCTGTTAAAACCTGCATTCAGCCGTGTGGAAAGAACCCAGGACACAGGAAGTGGAGGCCAAACACAAAGCGAGAATTTAATGGTGATGAGTCCAAAACCACAGAATCCAAATATTCAGAAATCACAAGGAAGACATCTAGGGACACACAGCTGACAACAAGCAGGGGAAGTAAAGCCAGTCCAGATACAGGAGACCAGGAGCTACCAAAATAAAACAGGAAATGAGACACAACCAAACTAAACTGCAAAATGAACCACAAGAAAGCATCAGAGAACAAACAAGAAACAGCAACTCTACAAATAATAAACATGAGTATGTACAGAGGCTATTAGACCACTAAAACCAATTTCTTGTTTTTGTTCACCATCTGTGAATATCAATATCAGGGCACATGTACCACAGTTTGAATGGCAAAGCTGCACCAGTTTATTGTGTTTGCCACAGAGGAACAGAAAGGAGTGCTGCTATTCTGGAGCTTTGATCTGTTTTCTGAAAAATTCACCAGAGAACACTTCAAACAAGTGCATTTTGGGTGAACTTTCCTCTCCATGTGGGATAGGTTGCCGGTCACAACGAGTCACTGCAGATGAAAGGTGTGCTTTTAACCTGCATTTGATACCTGACTGATCTTCAAGTCTTCTATCTCATGATTCAGATATGTTGGTTACAGAAAAAAAGATACTGGCTCCAGTGCAGGGGCACTGAGGGGTCAGAACAGGCCAGCCCTGTATCCTGCATGAACAGCATTTAGTTCTCTCATAGGAGAGCAGAGGGGTTGATTGAGTCGTTAACAAAGTCATAAAGTTGTGAAACTATGCGCACAGGAGACAGAAGTAGAATGTGGGTGGGGGCTTTTTAAACAATGGTCTGGAGCAGAGTATGCGGGATAACAACCCCCTGGCCTGCTAAAAGGTGTAGAGGGCCTCTTATCTACCGAAAATAACTCCCATTCAACCAACTGAAATTCTGGCCCACTGGGTGAGAATTTAGAAAATGTCTAAATTGCAAAGATGGAAGGCTTTAATTTTAGATTTTTAACTATCTGTCAGTTTAACAGCCTTCCTACAGAGAAAGGCGTCCCTCGTGGCCCGGATAAAACACCAAAGTAAAAAAAGCAAATAAAAGATAAAACAGTGATCAACAGAAGAATTTTTATTGTTACTATTCCACAAACACTAGAAAAGTTCTTGTTGTCCCACTATTTACTATAAACGTTTTCATTTTCTAATTTCAGGGAAAAGTCTGAGTAATTAGCTGCAAATTGTTTATCAGTAATGTTCTACATTTAGGCTCAAAGAAATGTGCTGACAGGTTTCTTTGACTTCCTACAGCAGCGTTTCTTTATGATGCACAAAAACAACTTTTTTTTTTATATCTCAGGATTAAATGTGTAGTGAAAGTTCTTTGCACTCAAAGTAAGACAGGAATACAATAAGGTCCAGGAGAAGGCTATAGGAGGACAAGCAGAGGTGAGAACAGTTTACAGAGGTGGAGGATGAGGGCGGGGCAGAGGTCACAAAGGAGGGGAAAACAGAAACTGAATAAAACATGGAGACACAGGAAAAGGTGACCGTGAGAAACTGGAGAAAGAATATCAGTTAAAGCACAACAAGCATCAAAACTCGACAAATACTCATCAGGAAACAAGAATAGAAACACGGGTTTTTGAATACCTGCAATATCCACTGACATATTTTAAGGATTTTTCTTTCCCCGACCTCAAAAGAAATCTGAACTGAAAGGACGAGCTAGCAAAGTAAACCACAACCAAACTCCAAATAATCTCAAAACCTCATTTCATTTTGACTTAAATCCTAATTTAAGATATTTAAAAATGACAATACATGCCAAACTTGAACCGTCAACGATCACCCTGACATGCGGTTGCAGAAATTTGTAACCAAAGAAACTCTGCAATGAACAACACGTGAAAGGACGAGGATGGGTTCGTATAAATCTTTGCAGCTCTTTGTTGAATCTGGGGCACCAAATGCATTTAACTGAGTTTAAAACTGGTCTGAAACTTTAATTTTCACAATAATATCACTCCACTTGACTATTTTCTTTTTTTTTGCACATAATTAGTACAATTAATGTTTATTTATTATATAACCCATCTGACTACTGGCTGCCTAAATTGTGTATTAATAAAATGATATAATCACATTGATGGTACAATGATATAATCACCACTCTGATTGTTCATCAATCAGAACTGTAATCTAAGCAAGAACCAATATATTCACCTGCTCCTGTGTTTCTTTTATCCCTTTACAGATAGAAATGCTGCAGATATAATTTAAGAAATATATTTTAGGTTGAGGGGAATTTTCTAGAAACTCAAAACGGATCCCCACCACCACCACCACCTATCACACATGCAGAGCAGCAAGCGTTTATGCGTATAAGGTATGCATATATGGTAAAATTACACTACATTCATTGCAGAGTTCATCTGTACACCCTCTCTTGCACAGGAAACGCATAATGCACAGAATACACGCAGAAAAAGTATGTTTTTCATAAATAAATAAATAACAACAAGCATGTATGTATGTATATAAAGTCTGCAGCTTAAAATATGTCCTGATATTTGCTCTGTATCAGGGTGGAAGTAATTTATAAAATATATTTATTATATAACAGCGTTTACTGCATCCTTTCCGGCGGTGCTGCCTTCAAAACAAAAACACCCTCAATGCGGCGCCTTCTCTGTGGGTTTATCGGTCGTCCCGAACGATTAGATTCTTTTCAACATTTTTAATCAGTCGCTGCTGAATCAGTTTCCCTCATCTTGTTTTCACTTGTCACTGATTGTAGAAACACACACATGACAACGTTAATTAACATTAATTTAATTTCGAATGGATAATGGCCATTTAAAGAAGGCGACGTCTTTAACTGACGTCTTTGGTCGTTCCAAAGAGTCACTAAGACCGCGACTCTTTCAAAAGAATCAAATCGTCGCGAACATCACGTGAATGGAAATTTCCAGAAGGGGGGGGGCTTTAAAGCCGCTGCGGTCTCCGGCCCGCCTTCATTCCAGTGACGACGGCGGACGGTCCGGCTTTGAGGAGGAGGCTCTGACTGCGTTTCTAGAAACGTGCTGTAAACCGGCGAACTCTAGTATTTTAAGCGCTGTTGTCAGTTTTTCGCTTTGTGATACGTTCTTGGAGGCGATATTTCCGACGCAGCTTTGCCTGTAAGATTAATATCGACGCTGAGCGAAGAAAAGCTTCGAGCTACAGTCGAGCTGGTAAGCTAAACGGCGCCGGGTGGCATTGTTTTGTCTCCGAGCTGGAATTATGTGAAACCGTTTCTGTTATGACATTTTATTCTCAGTAACATGTTAACAGTGAATGTTGTTCAGCGATAACCTGTAAAATTTTCTATTTTAAAAACTTTTAGAGAGCTGTTAGTTCAGGCTTGGGTCATTCTGGAAATTTCCAGTTCTGCCCGGTCAGCCGGGGGGATTACGCAACGCTGCTTTGCCGGGCTTTGCTCGCTACGGGGAGCACCGAGCGCTGTTATGCAACGTCTGTGTTGGCTTTTAACAGTTTAACCGCTGAGACAAGTTTCTAAAATACAAAATGTAACCGGTTTATTGTTCAGAGCTCTGTTTCTAACTCGAGCTTGACTCGAAAGTTTCCAGTAGTCTGCAGTCAGTTATGCAACGGTGCTACGCTCCCTGTGGGTAGCACTGAGCACGGTGGTTATGCAACATTAAAAGTGGACTTTAACAATTTTTTATTTTCTTCTTTTCCAGTAAGGTGTTAATTTAAAGACTACTAAACCAGGATGCTGCTGCTGACTGCTTTAAAGCATTTGATTTAACACATGCATGTTGTCTCTTCCAGCCCGTGGCACAAGGCATAACAATGGCCAAGGGAACAGGCTCCAACTCCGAGATGGCCCGTGCTCGTCAAAGCGACGGCCTCAATGTGATCTTTGACCAGAACAGCCCTGCTTCATCCCAATCCAGATCCCATTCCAGGTCGCGCTCCAGATCCCGCTCCAAGTCCAGGAGCAGCTATGACAACAGTCGCTCCTCTGGCTCTTACGGGGGGCGCGACAGACGCAGGAGATGTAACAGGTATCGTCTCCGTCGTCCTCTTCATCGTCTTCTAGGAGCAGGTCCTCCTCTCGCTCCAGGTCACGCTCTTACCCTCGCTGTCACAGACACTCCCCTTGCTGTCGATGCGACGACCATCGCACATACAGCAGAGGCTATTCTCGTCGCTCACCGCCTCGCTGCTACAGGGCCCACTCTCGTTCATACAGCCGCTCACCTGACAGGTACTCACGCCACAGACGCTACAGGTCTGCCTCAAGGTCCAGGTCCCGCTCCCGCTCCCGGTCACCCATCCGCAGGAGCAGGTACAGGGGCCGCATGAGCCAGTACAGATGCAGATTTTCCCGATCTCCATCCAGGAGCCGGTCCAGATCCCGGTCCACTGGACGTTCGGTCAGCCTCAGCTTGTGTGGTAAGCTACCCAGAAGATGTGCATTAATTGGCAACAAATTGAAATAATACACTTGATTAAATGTCCTTAATTTTTTTCTTTGTTCAAAAGATAAGCGGGATCTCCTTGAAGCAGCAAAGGCCAATGCAATGAAGATCCTGGGAGTGGAGAAGCTGGAACTTCCCGAGAGCGTGAAGCCAATTCTTTCAGATCCTGAGCCAGAGAAAAGGGTGAGACAAGGCTCCAAAAAGACTGGGTCACAGGTGAGTGTCTGAGGAAAAGTTACCTGTACGTGGAACCTGCCACGCACTGAAGATGAGGCTTTTAAGAGACTCCAGATGTAGCTGTAATTTAATGTGTCCATAGAAATAAAAATGGGCTGTGAAGTCCCTTAGAAATATCTGCTGTGCCCAGCAGTGTGCACTCTTAATTTTACCACGAGTAGACGTTAAGTTCTTGATGTATTCAGCACTGTTTTCAGACGTTCTAGTTGTGATGATCCTGTAGTCTGTTGTGTTGAATTTCCTGTTTGTGTTAACCCTTTGGACCATGAGGGAACACATACTCTCTATTTATTCCTGTCTTCATAGATAACATGACAGTGGTCTCCTTCACTCATCGGCACCTGGGATTAAAGGGCTGTCATGTGACTTGGGTGACAACAAAAATGTACTCCTTGTAATCTTCACAATGTGCATTTTCTCCACTAGAGGCCAAACAAATGCAGCTGTAGATGACACACCTCACACTTTAGACTTATGCTAATTGCACACATAGATGCAGCAAACTCAAATGTTTTATTTCTGACTCACTTTCATGCAGAAAGGAAGTAGAAGTCTGATATTACACATGTATTTATGCTTTCAGTTGAAACGGGTTGTTTATTTAGCAGAACCCTCCACTCGCTGATGGCGCGCAGGACTGCATTATAGAGCTAAAAACAGATGAAGAACTCCTCTCCATATGCCAAAGATAAGTTGGTACACGAGGTGTGTGCTGAGGGGCTGGGAAACCTGCGTGACCACCGTTCTGCCTCCGTAGACAGAGAAGACTTCCTTTGTACATGTTTACCTTTTAAACAATGTCTCACCTTTTTGAAGCTTGCATTAAGTGTTTGGGGGGGGTGGGGGCTGCATGAGAGCTGCGGTTTGTTGCAGATATATCTGCCTATGCAGTAGTGAAGTATAATGTCAGCATCAGAATGTCAGAGGTCACTCTGCTGCATGTTTGGTGCTCCTAAATGACTCCGGACTGCGGTTGTTTTTTGAAACAGGGCCCCGAGGACGAGCCCGGCGACGTTTCCAGCCCGAAGACGTCCCCGAAAGGGAAAATCGCTTTCAGCATTAATGTAAGTGAGCTGAGCAGAGGTGGCATTTCCCTGATTCACGCTGCTCTGAATGAGTCCCGATATTAAAATGAGTGTTTTGTGGTCTTTTCAGAACTCTGTTGCTAAACCAACAGCAGCATCTCCTCCTACTGCAAAGGTAACTTCCCGAGTGGACAGTGTGGGGAGCAGGAAGCCCTACGGCCAGTGGATCCCAGTCCGATCAGGCCAATCCTCGAGTGCACGCAAACACACCTAAACCTGCACTCATGGGCAGAGCACATGGACGCTGTACATACTGTAATGTATTGTACATGTGAAATGTATAGTTTCACACTTCGGTGTTTTCTTTCAGATGTTAAAGAGTTTTGTGGGAAGAAGTGAAGAATCGTTCAGGTGGGATTATTTCTTTCCCTTTTGTGTTTTTTTTTTTTTTTTGTGGTGTTTATAGATTCAATAAAGATTTCACTAAAAAAATACTCGTTTCTGTTTGAATTTGAGCTCATGAGTCTTTGGGTGTAACTTTCAAAGTGGAGAGTAAAGTCTTTGTTTGCAGTATCAAAGGGAAGGATGAATGCAGAGTGGCTGGGAATGGCTCCCGTGACTCCAACTACAACTACTACTTTGAGCCTGATGAAAGCCTGCAGTATCTGAAATGACCACATGGTGTCAGTGTTTCCACTGCTTGCGGGAAATTCAGGCCTCATGAATTTGTGACCGATTCAAGCAGTGTTAAAATTCAGTTCAGTCAGGCAAGCGTTTTTATTCCACTGGTTGACTATGCACTGTAGGTCCTGAGCCACTTTTTCAGCATTATAATACACCAGAATCCAGGGACTTACATTAGCCTAATAAAACGGCTATACGGCTATAATGTTGGGGCTGGAAATAGAATCCAAAATAGAGGAAAACCTGGTTTTCTGATTAACCATCAAAGAACTGCTCAAATTCACTGCTGTTGGCAGAGCTATTCAATTCCAGTTATTCCAAGTGTTTATGGGAACCTGAATAGGAAGAATCATTGAAGCATAAAAAGGCCCAAAACTCAAACCCAGTGTTGTATCTGCAGGTACTTTGTTACCAGCAGCCAGTTGTGGAAGGAAAGCTACTAGCTGAAAATTGAAACTGGACAAGTGTGGGCCAACAGGAGTAGAAAGCCTAAAGTCACATCCTTATTATCCCTGTAAAGCCTGAACCGTGAAGTAGTTGCCAGAAAATTGAGTTTTGAAACTGGAGTTTTTGACAAATTTCACTTCATATGTGAATTAATTTGTACCATTTTTTGCTACATCTGGAATTTTTGTGCAATTCTGGATTTTCAGGGGGAAAAACAGACTGGTGATGAAGAGGTCTCAAAAACTCAAACATGATATGCTTGGCATTAACATTACACATGAGGTCAGGAGACGAACTGAGCGTCTGCAGCCTTCTGTAAATCTGAGGCTCTGTCATGGTTTGGGCTCCAGCCAGTGGTGATGGAGATCTGAACACAGGAAAGTACCATCACATTTTCATCCACCATGGAAAACCATCTGACAAGGTCTTCATTCTTCAGCATGACAGTGACCCCAAACACACTGCCAGTGCAGTTAAAGCAGACCTGGTTAGGAAAACACGGTGGAACGGAGCCGGGACCTCAGCATTATTGAAGTAGTGTGGGATCATCTACAGAGCAGAACAAAAGGCAGAAACATCCAAAGAAGAGCTCTGAATGTCCTTCGAGAAGCCTGGAGAACCGTTCCTGAAGACTCGGAGAGTTCAGGCTGTGCTGAGGAGTGAAGGAGGTCAGACGAAATATTGACTTTAAAGCTCATTAGAATCGTAGAAACTAACAGACCGTGTTCCCACGTATGTTTGCAGATGTGTGGGGTGACGGATCAAGACACGGTACTGTCATTTAAACCGAGTCAGATGACCATCAAACACGAAAGCCTAAAGCTTGTATGAGAACTCGGCAGCTTCTTGGCAAACATTAGAAATGGCAGCGGGGTATCGGTGAATCCGACCAGTAACAAATTCAAAGGTAAAAATCACACATTTGAATGCCGCACTGCCAGACTGCGTGTCTCCGGCTGTAAGCCGACTTGTAAGCGTGATTAACGACTCCGATGGGAGACATAAAGCAGCAGCGCGGAGACGGCGCAGATCACTCGATACAGATCGGCTGCACTGACACATAAAACAAACTTTGAGCTCGTTTAAACAGGAGAAGGTGAGAAGACGGGTTTATCCTGACATTCCTGCATGTTCCCGTTCTTTAAAGGAGCTCAACGGGCAGACACTGGCAGCAGTCTTGTTTACTGGCTTTAAATGAGTGCTGCTTCATAGGGCACACCAACTGCTGGTTGGCTGTGAATGAGTCAAAGATGTCAGACACAACAGTGAATTTATGCAGTGTTGCTGCAGTCGGTGTCCTCGGGCTAATCAGATAAGACTGCACAAACCTGAACACTAACTTCTAGATCAGAGTCGGATATCAAAAGGAAAATCTGAGAACTTCCCCCGCCTTTCATCAGCCAAACATAAACACGCATCGTCTTTGAGGACATCTCGTGAAATTGTTCAGAGGGTCTGACTCATCCTGGTGCCATAAAATTCAAATAAGGACAGATTTAATGTTCGTTTAACCTTTCCCGACTTAGTCCTGCCGCTGCTTGCCCAGCAGAGGGCGCAGCGTCCCCACAATCAGGCAGTGGGAGCCTGTTTGCATGTCTCCTCTGCAGTCACAAGGCTTTCTGTTCACTTATCTGCTTTGGGCAAGTTAGCGCTGAGATGAAGGAGATAAACATAAATTGAATTACTCAACTGTTGTTCTGCATCTTCGTTCTCTTCGTGCACCTACACTCAAATCTTCTTGGCCGCCATCCTGCGCTAATCATGCCCCAAGGAGGCTCGATGGCAAGTTAACGGTTCATTCTCACGCTCAAAATGTCTCATCATGAGACCACACGCAGAAGAAGCCACAGGAATAAAAGAGCACAACAAGTGTGCGAGATAATGAGATAATTGGAAGTGGTTTATTAAAAATAAAAGTTCAGAGACAGACTTTTCATACTGTACACACAAAAGAAAATATTACAAATCTCAGCTCAAACAAACTGGTAACGCACCCGGACGTTTGATGGGAAGAAGAAAAAGAGCGAAGCTCTGACGTGACCTGACGCTCTACACCGCCGTGCCCCTCTCCAGGTTCTGTTTGATCTCTGCTGTGTATTTGCCGTAGAAACGCTCCGCCTTCTTGTTGAACTTGGCGTTCCTCTCGTTAATGTAGTCGATGTCGGCGTCATCGTTGTAGGCCCTGCGCCGGCTGTACTTGGACCGCTTCTCGATCCTGACACAAAGCAAAAATAAAAGCGGCTTATAGAAGATTTCATAAAGCAGCGTGGCCTCCATCCGTGGCGGATCCAATAACAATAATTGGCTGCAGGCAATAATTTGGAGGCACGCGTTTTTAAATTTGGCGAGCTGAGTGGCGATGGAAAACCTAACGCATGGACTTGGAGGAAAATACTGTCAATCTGTGAGCTCCTACTCCTCATCCACTGCATCTTCAAAGCATTGTTGTGCGTCATACCCTGGCATCCGAACCCTTGTCTAATGCCCTGCAGTTGCACCTCTAACAGTCCTTCGACTGTCGTAAGTATAAAACAGCTCGGGGGAAGACTGAGGTAACCAAAAGGACAAAGATTTCTGGAGGAAAGAGAAAACCTTCAGCCTTGTTATATTAAAAGTGGGTGAGACAGAAGGTACTGTTAGACCTCTTTGTTTCGGCACCTTACAGAAGCCTCTATCACAAAGGTCTGCGAATGCATCACACCATCTGTCTGGCATTTAGTCGGGTACAGTCTGTTATGGCTGACGGTGCCGCGCCTATGACATTGTTTAACCTCTACGTGACCGAGCTGGGTCATTTACAGGCCTACTGTAAAGTGCACGACCCTCAAACTTGATTCAGTACAGTCCAGAAGTTTTTGAACTGAAGGCAGCTGCAGTCTCTGCAGGTCTGAGTTCCCAATTCAACGACTGCAAAGGATTTTCATCCAAATATTAAAATATTTTAAAATTTGTATTAAAAACCGTGTTAGGTTGTCCAATGACATTTGAGCCTCTAAAATGGCGGAGTGGATATAAAGTGTCACTGTCCAAAGATTTATGGACCCAACTGTGCAAGGACTTTTTTGCAATACTCCACCAAGAGAAAAAGATTCACGGCCGTCACTGATTTTTCTTCCCCCACACTGGACGCCTGATTGGCTGCAGCTGTGGTGAGAATCTGGTCGCTCAGAGGTCAACGGCGTTGCACACTCGCCTCCTTTCGATCGCGAAGCGACTGCACAGGTCACCAGTGGGAGGCAACCCATCTACAAACTGCAGTCTCTCTCAGGCAGGTGATTCACCACACGCTGCAGTCAATCGGAGTCAGTCTGCACCGATGAGCTCAATCTGTTTGTGATGCATCTCAACTCAACTAAATGATCGTAATCCCTACGAAAGCAAGGTCGCCTCTGTCATTGTGCAGTTACTCTGCTGTCCTGCAGCAGCTACGTCACCGTCTGTGGAGGAATATTTGAATTTCTGTTTCAAATCTCTGACTCTGAATGCCAGGAGTTGATATGAATTTCAGGGTGTGTAGGGTGCAGCAGATCTGTGATTTTTCTGGCCATTTATCACAACTAATTTCTGTATTATTACAAACAGACTGCATGTAAATTTGACCCTTTTCAACTGCAGACTGGATGCAAACGGACTTCGTCTTATTGCCATGTTGCTGCACCAAAGTTGCTTTGAAGCCAACCATTTCAAAGGCAACAAGATTGTAAGTTCATTGCTTATGGGTGCAATAATTTTGATCGTGCCACGGCCTCCAATTACTGCTTTCCCCAATATCACTGCAGCACAAACCGCCTTTGATTAGCAGTTAGCTCGAGCCAGCTGTGGGTCACTAACAGGGTGATTGATCAACTTCTCCTTCACTCTGATGTACCAATCATCTTGGCATAACATGATGTGATTGGCTAGCTGCAGCTCTGGAGTTGAAAAGGCTGAACGTTTCCCAGACAGCAGAAGCTTGGTCCCCAGTTGCTACTGCGATCGCCCCAAGGAGGATGGAGTATCGAGACAAAGAGTGGAGAAATCAATGTCCACACTCAACGATGCCTTAAGCTGGGTGCACTTTGTCCAGCTGCCACCGGCTACCAAAGCACGACAGTAACAAACTACCTCCTGCCCCCGTTTGCCCCAGAATTTACAGCCCAGGGTTGAATTCTTTCACACACTGAAATTGCCTCGCATTGCCTTTTGCTTATCTTCACACTGTGTTTGCGGTGTGCCAGAGTTGGGAAGCAGAGATCTGACCAACGTGAACCCACTATCATCCTGAAACACATGACAAAATAAACATTTGGGGCAGCTTTGATGTTGCAAATCAATCACAATAACCAAGTTTAACCAATCCGTGCTTCGCTTTTCTTCCACACTGCCACGGGTGGATAAGATTCTGTTTCAGGGTCACATGTTTAACCACGGAGCATCAGCGGGTACGGAGGGTTATCTTAGTGGTCTGCCCAGCGAGTCGGGCTGATGTAGATCTAAAATTTAGTGACGGTCAGGAGAGGATAGGGCACTGCATTTTTTAAAATTTGACTTACTGTTTCTCAACATCCTCCACCATGCGGTCAATGCCCTCCTTTGTGGGAACATGGGTGCCGTAGATCAGGCTATTGGATGTGGGGTGGAAGTCTTCACCGCTGTGGAGCATCAGCAAAACAATTAGAAATGCATAACCACAGATAATCAGCACTTTAACATTCCTAAATCCATTTTTCTATCCCATCATTGTGATTACGCTCGACCTAATGAGGGAAGACGACGTTGCTTTGGGGCCAATCGTGATGGTGCATCGTTCACGGTTCAGTGTGCGGCAGCTTTTACGAGCGGAAAGAAGCTCCAGGCGGCGAACTGACCCGTTTGACCTTAACGTGCATTCTCTGCGGCTACGTCAACGCGTCACCCGGGGCAAATCAGTGGTACGCAAATGACTATACAGAAAATACTTTTCGCACACATGACGACTGGGTTCTAGATCATTAATGCAAAACTTGACTGAAAATTTCACAGGTCTGGTCTCAGCAGCCACGACCTCAACGTGCATCATTTTTATAGCAGTCTTAGTGGGAATTCATAAAACTGTGAGGCCCCAGGACATTTTGAGTCGTCTGTGTAGCTGAATCAAAAGACACGAGAAATATTAGTCAGCTAAATGCACTCTTCATATTCTATTAATGTGCAATGCTAGTTAAATTTTGCTCCTATGATGTGGTGATGTCACAGGCGGGGGCTTAGACCCCCTAGCATCCACCACCTGCTAGGGAAAAATGTGTTTTCCTTGACCGGCTGGTGAGTGGCTGCTGGAGGTCGTTGGCTGTTGCTAAGTGTATACTGGTCACATAGAGGTGCTGCACCACCTCTTGCTGTGATTGCTCGGGTCGTTAACAGACTGCCGCAGTCACCTGTAGTTTGCATGGAAGACGACGACTTGTCTGCAAACACTTGCAAACGTTTCTAAAGGAGCAGCTTTTACTTTGAAGGGAAACGGGCGCTTTCCACGCAAACTAAAAAGGACTTCAGCAACCAAAGCAGTCACGAGGAGGATGTCCGTGCAGCGCTGTGCACCTCTTTGTGACCAATTTCACCTGCCGGCCGTTCCTCGGGGTCCCTGAGGTTTCACTGCTTTCTGACTTTGGTCTGTCAGACCGGCCCGAGGCCTAACTCACCTTTCCTCCTTTTGCTTCTCGTAGTTTTCCATGTCTGGTCTGATCTGCTTGGTAAGCCTCTGGTACTGACGAAACTGGGCCTCTGCATAACCTGTAGTCCATTGTGTGTGTGTGTGTGTGTGTGTGTGTGAGTGAGAGAGTGAGAGAGAAAGAGAGAGAGGAAAAGTTATAATTAGTGGAACAAACAGCAAGCAGGCACGAGGCTCAGCAACACAACCTGCGGCTGGTTAAGGAGGACTGAAGAGGCATCTCTCCTCCTCCTCCTCCCTTTCTTTGTTGAAGCCCCTCTGCTGATTATTTTCTCCCCAGAGGTTTTAATTCAGGGGAGGTTTTGATGCCACACATGGCAGCCATATTTATGAGAAACAGCAAGTCCCCCCCCCCAACAGATTAGAGTGGGAGCAGTTTGACACGGTAAGGCTCCCGGACCTGTATTCACAAAGCTTCCTGCTACTAAGAAACTGTTCCTGGTGACAAAGGTAGGATCCTGGTGAAGATAAAAGTTATTCACAAAGCATCACACTCCTGAGGAGAGATCCCAAGATGGAAAAACGCCGGACTGGTGGATTTTTAAGAGATATAAGGGTTAAGAGGAGAAAAAAAATGATCCCGATCTATTTTACCAATGTTTGTTTTTGTTCCTCTCTGTCAGAAATATTAAACAGGTGCAAACTCGGACATGTCCCATCATAACAGCTGGTTAGCAAAAACACTTTCTGGCTCGAGATTGTGATGCTGAGGTGTGTGAGAAACTGATTTATACAGTAACAATTGCCTCAGTCGGATTGGCCCGTGGAATTTCATCCGACTTGTCTTATGTGTAAGTTGGATTAAATCAGATTCTCCAAAATTCTTCCAAATATAAATATTGAATTTCGCTGGAATTGCTTCTGCTTACGCTTGTCTCCTGCACTTGGCATAACTGTCTCCGCTGAGACTGCCCGGTGCAGCCAATCCAGACATCAGGTCACTGTAGACACTCGAGCCATCTCCAGGCGCCGTTAGTGTGTGTGGCTGTGCACGAACGAGCCGATGCGTGGAGCTCGCGTATGTCGTACATATTGGAAGTGGGTGTGGCGGGAGCTGAGGAGGGCTTTAGCTCTAAACTCATCCGATTTATGCGATCACATTTAGTTGGAAATGTATTACAACGGGAGCAGATTTTTCTTCTGAGGTAGGCAAAAATCCGACCTGTATGATCCGATTTAGGTGATGGTTTTTATTGGAATTAACGTTAGGAACCACTGGGACCTGCAGAAGTCATCCAACTGGAGCGAAAATCTGATTTGCATGACTTCTTACTGTATTCTACTGTACTTATGAAGTTATGAGGGATCAAAAATGCCACTAAATAACTCATGAGCAGCTTCTTCGGTGAGTCTCCAAACCCGCCTGTGAACTCCCAGCAGCACCACCTCACCCTGCAGCTGACTCTGCAGCCTCTCCACCTGCTGCAGGCCGCTCTTGGCTTCGATTGGCTCATCTTATGGAAGGATTTCACAGTTTGCCCCTACAGATCAGGTCGTCTGTCTCACTAATGACATTCAGATCTCAACTGAAGACCCACCTCTTCTTTTCAGTTCAGGTCTTTTCTCTTTTTCTTTTTTTAAGCATCCGTGGACAGCTGGGGTTGATTTTAATTATATTCTATTATTATTATTTTTTAAAATCTACTTTGGAGTATATGTTAGCAGCGACCGGATTGCCAAAATAAGAGCGAGAAGCTGCAAAAACATAAAATACAGTCAGCCGCCAGAGCTCCCCCTCAGCCTCCTGGAAGGAAATCTTTAGGTGGCACAAATCCCCCAGAAGTACAAGTCCTAGAGCACATAATCAACGTTCTCAGTAGATCTTAATGGGGTTCATGTGAGCCTGAGTGACTTTATTCACCATATCAATTCAAAGGCAAATGGCTGAGTAAGAACCGGGAATAAGAAATGCTGAAATCAGAATAAATATGAACCACTGAGAACACTTTCTGTGATTGGCTTTATTATGGTAAGCACCAGCTCGTCTGAGATTTTTAGTAGATGCGTCTACGTATGAATTTAAATCTTAGGTGACCTCATTCTCGAGTCATCGCGTTCACGGTGTTGAAAGTTGGGCTGCCTTCCCGGTGGGGTGACGACAATATCCCATAATTCCACATCTCCTTTATGAGGCTGTGTTACAGTGACCTTTAATGTTCAAATGTATCCAGTTTTAAGTTTCAGCGCTCTAATGTGCAGTCGTCACCTTAGAAATAAACAGCAGCATTCAGTAATAAAATAACGCTCTGTGCTCGAACTCTGCAGATTAATAATTTTCTGCAGCATTAATCTCGCCCTTTTTGCAACAGTGTTGCATTTTACTGTGTTTTTTTTAATGTTCTTTACAGATTTTTGATCAAAATTTTACCATCATCTGATAAAACATCGTCCTGTTTTTATGTGAGCGCACACAGAGCCTGACCTAGAGAGCTTTAACCACCAACTCAGACTCTCAGACTGCGGTTTCGGGCTTTTCGAGCCAGCTAATGCCAAGAAAGCCCGGCTGCGTTGAACTTCATTTGCAGCGGATCCATTCAGCTTCTATTCCAACTCTTCTGCTGCAGCCACACTGAACCTTCAGTACAGACGGTGCAATGAAATCTAAGAGCTCACCGAGCCACAGGAAAACCAAACTAGCACAAAAACGGACAGAACGACATAAATAACTAAAACCGGCGTCTCAGTGAGAAGCTGCCTCCCTGCACTGTGCTGTAACGCAGGCATCCTTGACAGCAGCACTCCTCTGAGCGATAAAGAAACGGGAAACTAAACAGAAGACGAGAATCACGGTGCACCACTTTCTCAACAGTAAATCGGGTTAAATAAGCACCTCCTAAACGAATAGACAGACTGCGTGGCGTGACAGGAGGGTTGCCCACCGCTAAAACAAAGTCGTTTGATCTGATCGCCTTGTAACACTCGCAAAAGGATTCCTCACTCAACGCAATCATTAAGCGTGGCCTATTTTTATACTGTGTTAAACAATCGTGCTGGATGTTTCAGATGATGTGAAACATGCAATCGCATTAGAATTCTTTTAACATCAAAGCCAAACAGGTGACGCTGCTATTCTGAGCTTTGAACCTCACGTGGACCGGAGCGAGGCCGGTGACGGCGAGGGCTCGGTCATCTGCCCGAGTGGCTCCTCCAAGGAACGCGGGTGAGCTGCAGAGTTGGTGTGCATGCTGATAAAAGGTAAACACTGCATTCATAAACGAGATCTCAGACTTGGACATGTGAATAAATGAGGCGAACGACCTGGAAACACAGACCTGCTGGCACTGCAGGTACAATCACACGCTGACAGTCGCTGATAGATTTGATTAATCTGAATCCCCAGGAGAAAGTTATTCCGCTTTTATCAACCACACCAACCGTACTGTGAATATCGGTGTCGGTGACATTTTCTAAGATGAGAAAATAAAAACGAGCTGAACCGTGAAAGCCGAGTAACCGCTTGCGATCACTCCGCCGGTTAAAGCTCGGCAGACCCGTTACATTTTTTTCCCGTCACCAAATATTTCACTGTCACTTCAGGGTTATGATGTCGGCGAATGTGAGCGAATCTTTAATGGGATCGACCACACCCGCTATCGCTGCACAATCTCAGCCCGCTATTTCCTGTTTATATTGTGCCAACGAAGACACCAATACACGCGCACATTCATGTTGTGGCTGGTTTCTGCAATTACGCAATCAGCGTTATTATAGTGGCACGTTTACCTGATTAGTCAAATAAACCACATGATGAAATGTTAGGCTGCATGAGTGGCTCGTGAAGTCATCCGTCACTTCGTTTGCTTCCAAAAGGAGAATCACGGAAATGCTGCGTCCACTTTTAAAGATTAAAAATAAACTACCATCTTTAGACAAGAGTTACTCATCAAACAGGCCGAACAGAAGAAGCTGATGGGAAGAAGAGAGATCTAACGGGAAATACTCCAACCTGCAAATCCTGTGTCAGGATTCTTTTTCTTCTTCTTCCTCTCCCACCTCTCCGCATCGTCAGCAGTGATTTCCAGCAGTTTCACTCGGTCGTAGTTCTCCCCACGATCGGCACATTCCTGGAACCGGAAAATGATAATTAACAATCAGCTCAAACTACGATAAAACGCACTGCAATTGGACGAAACTTTAGATATTTAGATTCTAGTGAATCCAGCATAAAAGTCTGAACTGCTTCATATGATCAACAGCAGAATTATACAACATGACTTTATGGTTCTACAGATTTCTGTTCAGGCCTTTGTATAACAAAGGAACTCATTTAATTGGATACATTTCTTACATATCCCATGGCTATATGTGCGCCTATCAGAAGGGACCCTGTGATGTTGACATACTCTGGTGTATTCCCTCCAGCACATCTGCTCTGGTGTCTTTCCAGATTTTTGACATGAGAACCTTCTGTCTTTCCCCCGCCTGAACACTCGGTGCTACACTCCAAATGCTAACAGGCTATTTTCAGTAATGAGAACACGTTATGTTGTGCTACATATGACAGAAGTGGAGATTTCAGAAAACGCCTGGACCTTCACATTTGACACTGTGCAGATAAACTGCATTAGTGATGATCTGATGGGCCAGTCCAAAGACATGTTAGGTTAATAGGGAATTATGAAATATACAGAGTTAAAGGGCACGTATCCTGCTATTAAATCCTTCCTTTTCATATAGAAATCATTCACTTGTGGTCTTTATGAAGTAGAACT
>JAMQGT020014302.1:0-12397 GCA_024447675.2 Pterophyllum scalare
TCTTTAGCAATGACCTTTTGTGTCTTGCCCTCCTTGTGTAAGGTGTCAAAGGTCATCTTTTGAACAACTGTCAAGTCAGCAGTCTTCCCCATGATTGTGTAGCCTACAGAACTAGACTGAGAGACCATTTAAAGGCCTTTGCAGGTGTTTGAGTTAATTATCTGATTGGAGTGTGGCACCAGGAGTCTTCAATATTGAACCTTTTCACAATATTCTAATTTTCTGAGATACTGAATTTGGGGTTTTCATTAGTTGTCAGTTGTGAAACAAGCATTTGAAATATATCAGTCTGTGTGTAATGAATGAATATAATATACAAGTTTCACTTTTTGAATAGTATCTAATAGTAAGCTGGGATGCTGTGTAAACTGTAAATAAAAACAGAATGCAGTGATTCGCAAATCACATAATCATATTTTATTCAGAATGGAGCATAGAAAACATCAAATGTTCAAACTGAGATGTTTTACTATTCCATGAAAAATAGCTCATTTTGAATTTGATATTCGTAACACAAATGTCAGGGTATTTTAACACTGTAGCATCTGCTCGTCTTGTAACAGCAGTCTGTAAACATCTGGAAAGTGAGGAGAGTCTGTGCTGGACTTTGTGGAGAGGAATGTCCCATTCTTGTCTGATAGAGCAGTGGTCCCCAAAGTCAAGAGTCCTGTGACCAACTTAAAATCTGGTTTTTGCTTCATAACATTTGCCAGTATGTGACTCACATGTGTGACACAAACTTCAATAGAACAGCAGTAATTAATGAGTAATGTCACAAACTAACCACCTCCTATTAACAGTTTTAATTCCCTTTTACATAACTAAATACCTTTATATAAATATGTAACTATGCATATGTGAGTAATTTCAGCCTGAATTTCTGTTATTCCTGCAGCCCCCCTGCAGTACAGTACAGGGCCTTTCCTGAAAGGCCTTATATATGTAGTGAAATATGTAAGGCCTTTCCTATAAAAGACATCAATGTCAGTGATGTGATGTGATGTGATGTAGCAGCACCCACATGAACCACATGAACTATCAATTTTCCATTTATTGACACTGGTTATTTTCATGTTTTTATGATTTGCTTTGATTTAATTATTGTTCGGGTATTACTTTAACTTAACCCTGTATTTATTATCTCCCTGATTTTAGGTAGTAAGAAACATGTTTGAAGAAAGTCAGCTGAAGGTATGAAGAAATCTTTCTTACCTTTGTTAAAGAGAATGATCATCACAGTGAAAAAGCACACAAAGTGCTGGAGAGCCATTGTTAACCAGACCCGTTTCCGTTTCTCAGTATTCGTACTTGTGCATACTTGTGGAAAGTCATCAAGTCAAATACACTCAGAATGACCTGATGTGTTCTTGCTCCGCCCCTTCTATCGAGGGTGTGTCGGATGCTGACTCGTAGTGATGGGCAAATGAAGCCCTTGTGAAGCACTGAACCACTTGAGCCAACTGCTTCGAAAATGGGCTCATTACTCGAAGCTTCAATTACAGCGCCCTCTCCTGGAGAAGTGCAAGACTTTTAATTACACCCAGGCTCGCACTCCTCAATGATCTACCTTACTGTTGCATAAAATACCTTTTGTATTTAAGCATGTTTGCATTCTTCGAGGCGCACACATTATGAACGAATATCCTGATATCATGTTCTATTTGCAAATAGAGTGCTGGGAAAAAAATTGCATACATTGAGTGTGCTTGAATAACTACGGCAGAGGGGTGATTTTGTGGGAAGAGCAAAACTCAAAGATTTTTTTTTCAGCTGGTTTGTATGCAGATTCGCAAGGAACATGGGGGGATAAAAAGATGTACTTTTGCGAGATCCCGCAAAAGTTTTTTTTTTTTTTAATTCAAGACCATGCGCTTCCGCGTTTATCCGTGGTGTCCGTCAGCACGTTGAAAGGAGGGACGAGAGACTGGCAGCAAAACCTGTTTATAGTTTAGACCAAGCTCAAAATAAAAATCTATAAATCTCTCCCACGGATGACTATCCTCCATCACTGTGGTTGTTTCTAAGGTGAGTGGCTGTCAAGTGAAGGGCAACCTGACAGCTGTGTGTGTGTGTGTGTGTGTGTGTGTGAGACAGTCAGCCAGGTTCATTCCTTCATGCCTGTGCAGTTTCGGCGTTGTCACGGCCGACAGTAACCGCTGAGTTACGAATTAAAGACAACTTTTGCTGCCAGTCTCTTGCACATCCTTTCGACGTAGTTTTTAGATTGAACCGATTTCTCTTTTGCTCGTAACGAGATGTGGCGGTGTCAGTGAATCCCCGGACTGGACTGTGAACCAGTCAGGTGGTTCATTTTCTGTTTATAACTTTATTAATAACAAATAGTACAGCAAAATCACAATCATAAACATAGAACAAAGCATAAATAGATTGATATAGAAAAAAAAATTACTTCACAAAAATGTTAAAGTCAGTACATATATCACTTATCTTTATGGCTTTACTATTTTTTGAATGTTGAAGTGCTGTAATATATTGTTTGAATTCCTCTTTAAAAATGTTGAATTCTGAAGGTTTGTGATTTGAAAATTTAGATTTATGTATATGATATTTTGCAGCTAATAAGATTAGGTTGATAACATAGAATTGGCTTGGTTTATTGGGATAAGACAAGAATCCAAACAATAATGATTATATAAGAGAGGGAAAAGTTGTTGAGAATGTTTGGGGAAATAAAAGTGTAAAGATCTTGCCAGAAAATACACGAGAAAGGACGGGAGCAGAATAAATGACAGAGATCTTCTTCATGGAGTTTAAAGAATGAGCAGTTTATGTCAGTGTCCTCTTTGTATCACTGTAGAAAAAGCTTGCAAGGATAAAAATGATGGATTATCGTAAAAGGTACTTATTTGATCTTATTGATAATCAAATATTTAGATGGAAGACACCAGATTTTCTTTCAGTTCAGGTCTGAAGGAAGGTTATTCCAATAAGACATTACTTTTGGAACAGAGATCTTTTCCTTCTGGAGTAAGGCACGTGTATCATGGTTGGTTTTTTTTTGCTTTTTATTGGAAAAGCAGAATACAAGAGTCAGCAGGGTCCAGGCTTGGTGGAGTCAGCGCAGAAGTGGAGGACTTAAGAAGCATTATAACACCAGATGGGATAGCATCAAAAACATAAGCGTGTTCCTTTGGACGTATGAGAATGCCAAACTTGTGTAGAAGTTCAAAATAAGACATTAAGACACCATCAGGATTAACAAGCTGCTGAATTAAGATGATTCCATGTTCAAACCAATTTTCCAAAAATAAAGACTTATGTTTGTACAAAATGTCTGTTATTCCAAATATAATATTGATGGGGTGAGAAATTGTGCTCATAAATAAAAGGCCAGGAAAGAAGCATTTGCTTATGGAAATTAGTTAGCGTTATGGGGAGCTTTTCAATATTGTGGTTGCAAAGGAGAATAAATTAAAGGCCGCCAAGTTTTGAAAATAAATAATTGGACTTTGAGAAATTGTTTAATCCAATTTATTTTGAAAGTACAGTATTGCTTAAGGTTGAAAAATCAAGAAAATTCTGCCCACCATGTTTGTATGAGTTCATTAAGACTGATTTCCTGATATAATGAATCCTATTTCTCCATACAAATGTATACAGCATTTTATCAGTGAGATCAGTTGCCTGTTCGTTTACAGAAAGAGACAAAGCCAGAAAAGTCAAATGGGAGATGCATTCTGCTTTTGTTAATGAAACTCTTCCTCCAAATGATAAATAAATCTCTTTTTGTTTGTACTTTTCCTATAATGGGGTTGAAATTCAGAGTACATCTAGTATTTTGATCTTTGTCAATCATTATGCTGAGATAGGTGATGGAGTCTTTAACAGAAATATTATAGATGGAGGGTGTATTACAATTTTTTTATGGCTAATAGTTCACATTTATTAATATTTAGGTTGAGACCAGAGGCTCTAGAAAACTATGGTGATGGCTAAAGAAACCTGAGAAGTGTTCTTTAAAAATAAAGTGGTATCTTCGTCCACTCGACTAATTATAATCTCTTTTTCAGCAATAGTGATACTTTTGAGATGGTTGAGTTAATAAGGTCTGAAAGTAATTGAGAGCAGATCAAGCAGAAGTACGGCGAGAGCGGGCAGCCCTGCCTGACGCCTCGCTTTAGGTTAAATCTGTGAAAAGTACCTACATAAAGTTTGATGGAGTAATTAGCATTTTTGTACATGGTTTTGATTGCTGCACAAAAGTAAGGGCCGAAACCAAATTTTTCTAATGCTTGAAAAATAAAGTTGTGTTCAATGGTGTCAAAAGCTTTACGGAAATCTAGAAATAATATAAGGCTGTCATCATTGCACAAATCAGCATAGTGGATAAGATCTAAGACTAGCCTGATGTTATAATATGTCATTTACACTGAGAGTCATCACTCATATGGCAAACAGATCCGGCACAAGCCTTTCCAGTGCATTTCAGCATCTGTACTACATAACACCTCCCATCAGTGTTAGATCTTCCCAGTGTATTCAGTGTGCTTTCCAGTGTATTCTGCTCATTGACTACCAAGGCCAGCGTACTATCAATCAATCAATCAATCAATCAATCAATCAATCAATCAATCAATCAATCAATCAATCACAGACACTCCTGATCTGAACTTAATTGTATAAAGCAGATCTGTCTACAGAATCGATTTCTTCCATTCCAACCTCTCCACCACCATGGGCAAGACCAAAGAGCTCTCACAGGCTGTCAGAGACAAGATTGTAGACGCGCACAAGGCTGGAATTTGCTACAAGACCATCAGCAAGAAGCTTGATGAGGTGATAACTGTTGGTGTGATTATTTGGAAATGGAAGAAATATAAAATGATCATCAATTTCCTTCGATCTGGACCTCCATGCAAGATCTTGCCTCATGGGGTGAAGATGATCAGAGTAGTCTTCCTCCAAAGAGTAGTGCATAAAAGTCAGCATTGCTCTGCTGACTCAGTAACTGCAGAGCTCCAAATCTCCTCTTGCTCTTGCATTAGCATCAGCACAAAAACTGTGCACAGGGAGCATGGCTGAGATGCTCCAGTAGCTGCTATGCCCCAATACTTTTGTCTATATAGCATAACTTCCTAACCCAACAAGTTTTGATACTTAAACCTTAAGAAAAAGTGAAAGGCTCCATCATCATATCTAACACAAAATTAAAAATTACACATGTTGTTCTAGAACCGAGTTTAGGCCATACTCACACTGGGAAATCTGTACTATGATCGAGCATGTCAAATTCATTCGACTAGTATGAAATGTACCATACCCTTGCAAGGTTCAGCTTGACACGTTCATGGTATGTTCAGGGTCACGGGGAGGGGGCCTATCCCTGTCATAGGTCAGGAGGCAGGGTACACCCTGTACAGGTTGCCAGCCTGTTGCAGGGCTAACACAGAGAGACAGACAACCATTCACACTCATGGGCAATTTAGAGTTACCAATTAGCCTAACCCCACTAACTGCATGTCTTTGGACTGTGGGAGGAAACTGGAGTACCCGGAGGAAACCCACGCAAACACGGGGGAGAACATGCAAACTCCACATGGAGAGGCCCGGGCCAAGGTGGATTTGAACCCACTGTCTTGCCTCTCTTCTACCTGGGAGGCAACAGTGCTAACCATCATGCCACCGTACTGTCACTACATTGGACAATACTAATTTCCTTAATAAGAGCATATCCCTGAAGACAGATTGAGTTTAGATTATGAATGTGCACAGTGATATACTATAGCAGCATGTTTTATATTGCACATTGGCGTGCTACTTACCTTTTTCTTCACTCTCTTCAACTCTCCAAGTCTCAGCTTTGTTTCAAAATCTTGCCATCATGTCCCCATCGCTCAATGCATCATCCCGTGTAGTTTCCATCATGCCCAGCTGTCAGATCTGCCTAGATTTTGACATAAAAGCCAAAGCATCAAACAGTTTGAGCTCAAGCTTCCTGACTGATGTGGCAGTATGTTATGAAACCTTCAGGGCTCAGTGACAGATGCTTGATTTAAATCTGACCTACAAAGCATTTTCACATGATATCATAGCAAAAAATGTGTTATTTTAGTTGTCAAAAGTGGGGTTTTCTTTTCATTTTTTAACCACACTATTAGTGAAGAAACAATCCAAAGAAATGTCAGGATGCAAAGTCATCATTTGTGCAACAAAACAGACACACAGCAACTCTAGGAATGCACCACGAACCTTTACCTTTACTTATTTTGTTTTTCTCTGACCATGTCACAGTGTCTTGGTTCTTACTCTCTCACAAGTACAGAATATCAGCCCTAGACTTTTATAAATAAGTCGGAGGTTGTCTCAAACATTATTTCCCTTTTGAAACTTTTCTTCATGCACACAAGAATGAATGAATGGAACTGTGGCTCTAAACCAACATTGAATTGAAAATCTTGAAGTGAAAGCTCATATTTTGATTGGATACATGCAACGAAACTATGTGTCATGGTCTGCAAGTGTTTGTTTTTCTACAACTGCTACAAATTCACAAATGAGTACTGAAATGGTGCTGCAGTTCTATCAGCACGAGCTGTTACCACTTTGATGCAGTTGGTGACAATCTGTCAGACAAATGATGCAAGAAATCACAGCGTAAGGGAACCCACGTCCACTAGCAGAAACACTCACAAAGGAAACAAGTGCTCGTCTTTGTCTAATAAGCCTCAAACAAACACAAAAACACAGTGTGATTATACGTGTGACGAGCTGCAAAGCAATGAACAGGAGAACTGACTTGCACTCCTCAATCTGCTGACTGTTCTAAAAGTGATAAATGGGTGTGTATGGTTTGTAGGTATATTCAGAAAAGTGTGAAAAAACCTCCAGCGAGAGTCCTGTTTTTGATAAAGATGATCAGGGGATAACGACCAGACTGGCTGGAGTTGACAAAAAGTCTACAAAGTCCACCCTTTATAACTGTGGTGCATGATGAACAGAAAAGCACCACAGAAAGTAACATAACCTGTCTTAAGGCCTTCAGCAGCTCACAAATCTGAAGGATTTGAAGGCACAGTCTTAAAAATAAAGCAGGTTATATAAATATTATCACTGATGAGGAGCATCTCTTCTTGGTGGCAGATCTCATAATGAATACCTTCAGCATGTTAATGCTGTTACTGCCAGGGGTGAAAGTAGTTTTAAATTCTTATATATATATATATATATATATATATATATACATATATACATACATATATATATATATATATATATATATATATATATATATATATATATATATATATATATATATATATATATATATATATATATATATATTAGGTGGCTGAGGAACAGGATAGTTTCAGCGGTCTGGGCTTGAAAGGGAGCAGAAAAATGATTACAGGATGAAGGCCTAAATCCTTAATCCAGAATTTAAGTTCCCACTTAAACCAATATTTAAACAGATACATTCACAGATATCAGCCATTTACTGTGAATCAAAGCAGATATGTCAAGCCTTTGTACTGCGGGATGATGTAAGCAGCTTGTAATAAGAGGAAAATCTGCTGCAAAGAAGGAATTGAAGTGTGATGCGGTAAAAAGTCTTGAACGAACTGAAATTCACTGGTTCACAGGAGGAGAGTTCGGTACGGGAGGTTTGATTTAAGTAGTCAAAAAGTATGACGTTTTTGAAGAAATTTAGAACAGATTGTTTCCTTTATGAGGAAATATAATATAATATATAATTCAACCTAATTAATATTTCTATTTTAACAATAGTTCAAGTAACTGTATTCTTCTCCACCTACTGCTCTTCCTCCTCCTTCTACCTTGCCTTCTCTTTTCATGGTCCAGGCAGTTTTGGGTGTCTTCCTTTACTTTCTCTCTCTCTCTCTCTCATGTATTTTTTCTCTCGCCTTTCAGGTGGAGATGTGGGCTGGTTGTGTCCACTAGGTCCACTTGCTGGCAGAGCCTCTGTTTTCCCCCTGGCTTCAGCTGTTGCACCCTCTCCATCTCTCTCCACCAGTGAAGCAGTATCTAAAGAACAGCTTGTGGATCCATTCTGTGCCAGAATGGTGGTAATCGGCTCCTAGATGCAAAGTGATAGTCTTTGTTCTGTGCTCCACGTAACCTTGCTCTCTTTTCTGCTTCCAGTAATTCCTCTTGTGAAAAGACTGCTGACATTTCTTTTGGTCATTGCTGCATCATTATGGATTATCCTGAGTCTGAACCAGCTGTCATTACTTGTTATCAAGGAAATACTCACCTGCAACTTACCTGCCAGCCCACTTTCCGCTACTCTTTATCTCAGTCTCCCCTGGATTCCTCTGCCCTGTCAGTGGTTCCTCCACAGTTAACCAACAAGGAAAACCAAGTAAGCCTCTCAATCCATTGCCTACTATATCTAACTCCTGTTTTTTCTCTGGCAGAGTCACCCCGCTGAGCTCCAACTGTCTGAGAAATTTACCTGCAGAAATTCCTGGTGCCATTTCCAGTATTGTTGTGTTACAAACACCTGTAAATAAACCTTTTAAAAGTGGGCTAGCTTTCTGAGTCCAGTCACTTGATAATTATGACTTCTTCTTCTTTTCCTTCTTTTGCTTTCTGCTCCTCCTCCTGTCTTTGTCTCTTTGGCCTCATCTCCTCCTCCACCTTCTTCCCTTTTTCCTCCTCCTTCTCTTGGTGGTCGGTGCATTGCGGTAATAACAGCCTCATTGGTGCCTTAACATTTCAATAAGCAGATGAAAATGGATGTATGGATGGAAGTTCATAATGAGATAAAATCAATGTTGAGCAGAGTTCAGCTTTTTCATACAGCCCTCTGCAACAGTCCCAGCTTCTCATGTGGCCCCTTGGGAAAATTAATTGCTTACCTGAGTTCTGACCATAGAGAAATGTTGTCTCAATGCCACCAATTGGTAGAGTTGCAAACTTACCAAATTATGAACAAATGCAGCGCTGGCATTATGCAATATAATCAGGCTTCATTCAGGTGAGTGTGACTAATACAGAACAGAACCAGCTATGAAGTAGCTGGTTTACTGGCTTTTCTATCTTTTCTGTTCTATAAAAGGGCAGCTGAAGAATGTCAGGCATGGAGCAAGATTCTGGTGCTGAGCATCTCAGTTAACAACAAAACCAAGGAGGCATTCACGGCAGGAGGGTAAAGCTGCGGAGGCCCATGGCATCGTGTTCACAAATGGTAGAATGCCGATATGGGTTTTGAACACAGATCACAGGGCATGCCTATAATGAACATACCATAAAAGCATAATTGAAACTGTTCCTCCATATCTAATGGGTTAGCGTTGGTGTGTTGCCTTACACCAAAATAATGCCTCATCAGGTTGGAAAATGACAGTAAGTTGCAAAAACGGCAGAATAGTTTTGCATTTACACTTTGGTTTATTTATATTTTATGTTGCCTTTTTTCAGGACAGGAGCAGAATACGTATACCACGGACAACAGCCAGGCACGTCTTGTACAGATTTATGAAGATCTACTGAAAAATGTGCTTTACCTGCCATTTGTCTAGGCTGTCCATTGAGGCATTAATGATACATCTCAAGTGGAAGAAACCTATGGTAGGGTGAAATATACGAAGGTCCTTCTAGTGGTCTACTGGTTGCTAGACAGACTGTATACACAGACACAGACTGTCTTACACTATTGTCTAGCAATTCTTTGATGTCTTCTCTTCACATCAAGAGGATGAGGCTTAAGCAGCAGTCTGGCCATGGCTGGGGGTGAGTGGACTCCTTTGTGCCCTGCACTTTGTGTATGCTTATGTTTTTGCCATTTTCTCACTATTGATCTGCCTGTGCTGCTTGTGGACCCCTACTAACAACAAAGCCCCTAAAAGGGCAACTAGGGTGAAATACACACAACCATTAATGTTACAGTCTGTTACGAGAAATTCAACTTTGTGACTACTCACAACTTGTCATGGTCCTGGGCCACATGCCCAGCATTTTGTGTTTTGTTCTTTTGGGTTCTGTTTTCATTGGGATTCTTCTGTTGTGTTTCCCAGTCTGCATATGGTTTTTATTCTTTGTTCGTTATAGTTTTGAGTACTGTTATTAGTTACAGTTATTCTTATTGAATTTTTGTTTCCCTTTGTTCTTGTCTCCCCAACATCTCTGCGCACCAGTGCCAGTTTTGTCCCTCTGTGTCCCTTGCCTTGTGTGTTTTTGTATTTAGCGTCATTTCCAGTGTTGTGTCACACCTGCGCCTTTCTTAGTATTCAGTTGTTTCCTGTGTTACTTTGTCAGTCTTAGTCTCGTCTGCCTTGTATTTGGTTTACTTCGTGGTCTTGTCCTGTTTAATTACTCTCAGCTGTGTCTCCACCTGTTCCTGATCCTCGTGTTATCCCGTCTGTATTTAAGCCTTTAGTCTGTGTCAGTTCTTTGTCGCGTCATTGTTACCCCATTGTTAGTTCTGGCGCCTGTCTGGCCCCAGTTTTATTGTCATTTACTGTCACTTTCTAAATAAACTACATAAGTTCAGTCCCGCCTTGTGAGTCCTGCATTTTGGGTTCTACCTTGCCTGCCGCACAGCTCATCATGACACAACTGCCTTTGTTTCAAATGATAAACCATGAATCAAATGCATAGACAACTAATGAATCAGCACATTTCCTCCTGTGTGGTTTCAGTGTTATTTTTGCTATGCCACTGCTATACAGGTGCACTCGCCTCAAGGCTCTTTGTATTGTGGGTAAAGACCCACAATGTGAGAGTGCACTTCTCTGTTCAGGCCTAACAACCCCAGCTGCTCCTGCTACTTCACCAAATGTTTCACTGCTGTCACTTCTTGGATGCTTTTAAATTTCTTCCATCTCAACTCTGGCAACTCTGAGGTTACAGCAATCACATTACACTCACCCACTGTTGTTTCTTCAAGATGGTAGGGAATCAGATACTACACGTCCCAAGGTATTGGTTGATAGTAAAGGCTTCATTGACTCACTTTTCTCATGCATTTTTCAGTCCTCCCTGGCCCATCTTGAATGGTCCAGAGCACAGCAGCTATGCTGCTAACAAAACTGTCTGGTGCTCACACATCACCCTCTTGGTTCTCTTCATTTGCTTACAGTAAAATTTAGTTTCTCGCTTTTGGACATTCGGATGGTTTTTTTGAGTCTTAGTTGGATATCTGCGTTCTGCTTGGGGTTATTGTTCACTTGTCTTTAATTCCTTGCTTCTGTGATTATGCTTTCCCTGTGTCTCCTCTGTTTGCCTGATTCCATCTGATTTTGCCTCTCTTGGTGTCCGTTTGGTTTCTGTGTCAAGTTCAAGCCTCTTAGTTCTTTGTCCTGATCTCGGTATTAAGTAATTTCCTGTTTTACTCTGACATAACCCGTCTTGCAAAGAAATCGCAGAGCAACATCATCACAGGCAGATTTTTCTATAATAACATAAAGCTCATAGTTTAGCATTATTGGACAAAGTTCAAAATGCACTGGACACTTCATTAGGTACACCTTACTGGTAATGGATTGGCCACCCTTTTGCCTTCAGAACTCTAATTTTTCATGCCACAGACTCAACAAGATGTTGGAAACTTTCCTCAGAGATTTTGGTCTATATTAACATGACAGCATGACAAAGTTGCTGCAGATTTTTCGTGGCTGCACGTCCATGATGGTCATCTTCTGTTCCACCACATCTCAAAGGTGCTTTATTGAATTAAGATCTGGTGATTGTGGAGACCATTTGAATGGTCAGCAACAATACTAGGCAGGATGTGGGTTTAAACATGGAATCGTAGTTCTTTGCTGATAAGAGTGTGACTGTGGTCTTCTGCTGCTGTAACACATCTCCTTCAAGGTTTGCGTGTGTTCTGCATTCCTAGATGCTCCTCTGCATACTTTGGTTGCAACAAGTGGTCATTTGTATTATTGTTACTGTTACTGTTCTGTTCTATTGGCTCAATGCATTCTTGCCATTCTCCTCTGACCCCTGACATCAATAAGGTATTTTCACCCAGAGAAGTGCTGCTCACTCGATCTTTTCTCTTTTTCAGACCATTCTCCCTAATACCTCGAGATGGCAGTGTGGGAAAATCCCGAGCAGATCAGCAGTTTCTGATATACGCAGACCGCCTCCTCTGGCACCAACAACCATGAAACTTAAGTCAGCTCTCTTCACCGTTCTGATGCTCATTTGACCTTCAGCAGAACATGCCAACATACCGGAATTGACTTGAGTTGCTGCCATTTGATTAGCTGATTATATATTTGTGTTCACGAGTGTTTTAACAGTGTGTCGCTTCATGAGTAAACATAAGCATTAACAATTAAGAAATTGTAGCATTAGAGGTCAATCATGTTGAAAGTTATTTTTCATGAATATGTCCATATTGCTTTGAATGCTGCTGCCACAAAGAGATATGGGGCAGCATTTCCTCATTTATTTTGTATAAGAAGGG